>CM037873.1:53807513-54067513 GCA_021292105.1 Anadara kagoshimensis | reverse complement strand
GTCAGTCAATATCCAAGGTACATCGCTTGACAGAACATAGTCATAGGTATTTATTTTTATGAATTAATTAACTAACATATTAATTTACGTAATTTTACTCATTTGATCATAAATTTGTTATATTTTATTATTTGTTTATTAATTTGCTATATTTTTATTTATTTGTTTGTTAATTTGTTATATTTTAATTTATATATTTATTTATTATTTATTTATTTTTTGCATTTGTTGGTTTTATGCCATATTCCTGTATTCAGGAATATGGGGTGCCCATGATAATAATTCAAGCTGAAATCGTATTTCCATATTTTTCACTTTCGGATTCAATTTATTGGTATGTTTTGATCCTGCAAACAATATTTGTTCATTTGAAACGCAAAGATAAATCAACACATAGGAATATAGAAAACGCAGACTGAAATCGTACGTTACATGTCCTAAACGTATCGTTTTCTCCTTGGCGTTTTAGTTTTGTTATAGTTTTTTTTCATTTTTTTTTTAGTTTGCCATTTCTTGTATTGTTTTGTTTGGCTGTTTCTGTCATTTACTTATTTTGCCATGTTCTTGGTTGTACATGTTTTTCATTTGCAAACCTTTATTCATTTTTTTTTTCATTTTTCTCTCGGTGGCCTAATGCCTCCCACCACCTAGGTTCGAATTCAGTTCAGGACAGATTCTAGTGTAAGAAAGTTAAAAAGATCCTAGTATGAGAAAGTCGTCGTTGTTTTTTTTCCCAAGCACTCCAGTCCCCTCCATCATCCTTGAAGTCACCGCCTCAATATAAATGAAAGAATCTTGACTGGCACGTAAAACTCAAGTACTTCTATCGTACTCTGTATGCTTTTAAAATGTTAAATATGTTAAATTATCTCTTTTTGTACCTACAGATTGAGTCAGCTCTTTCCTCGCAGTATTCAAACAGATCTGTACTGTTTTGAAGAAATTGGATTTATTAGATAGTGAATTTTCAACATCACAGACAAAGGAATTATGAAGTGGATAACTGGACTATTATTTTTCGGATTCCTGTTTCTTTACCATACAGAAGGTAAGAGGATATTTGCTTTTTTATAAATTATGTTTTTACTGTTTTTATTTTTATTTTTATTTTAATTTTAATTGTATTTTCGTTTTTTATTGCATATTTTTAATACTTTAATAATATATTTTTATCTTTAGATATAATTATATTTTATTTATTTATTATTTTTGTTTTGTGGTGTAATAGATAAAAAACATAACAGTCCATGTCCAAATTACTATTCAAACAGCAAAGTAAAAACTTTGAATACTGTCAAATCTACTTAAAAATGAATTTCCTCCAGGCAAGCAGTGCAGGGTGTTCCGAAAGAGTAAACACCCCTGTTTTAGCTAGCTACACCCGTCACGTGTAAAATTAAAATTAAGAAAAGATCATGGATCGATCTAAAGAACTTGGGGTTTTAAAATGTACGGTTTCTATTGCTTATAGAAACCAAACAATCATGAGAGTAAATATTCCGATTTATTGAAAAATTATTCGGATAAAGTTAAATGTTTATTTTCTTATATTCATGACTGACGGACCAGAACAGAACGGCAATCGACTCAAATAGCTTACTATCTACGGATTATGTTTATTATAAGGTGCTCGTATCGTCGAGAACCTCGGTGCACGTGGTCGAGCTGTCTAATGGTTACGAATCAAAACGGTTCTCACTGATTGGGTTGAATCCTTTTCGCGCAAAACATAGTGTTGGAAAATTTGTCGGTTCAATTGCGAAGGTATGTTGTTTTATTCCAGCACTCCCGTCTCTTGTACCATCCCAGAATTGACTGACTTGATATAAGTGAAAATTGTTGAATGGGGCATACAACGCCATAACCCAAGTCCTCTATCCCAATCAACTAAAGTACATGTAGACTATTATAGAATCACAAATGAACATGAGAATCTCTTAGTCTCAGTCCCATTTCTGTCAGCAAAGTACAGACCTGTCGAAAGTTTAACACCATGGCCGAATCAGCAACCCATCTCTGCCCTTGGTTATTTATATGCTATATATCTATCTGGATAGGTTTTCTGTCACTAGCTGTCCATATCTAGGGCATTCGACAGGCGAGCTCTGGTTCCTTTTTCGATAATTTAAAAAGTTTTATGGCCGTCATTACAGTATGTTTACGTTGATAAGTTTGAGACGTTTGATGTCTCTGTGTTCAGGATTGCCCTGGATATATTCGACGTCCCATAATTCCATCGAAACGGGTGTAGCTAGTTAAACAGGAGGTGCTTACTCTTCCGGAGCACCCGGCCTCACTTCCCTGGTGGAAGTTCACGTGCCTAACCTAACTTGTCAGTTCCAAAGTTTTATAATTTGCTTCTGGATTGTGATTCGGACATGGATTTGTATGTTTGTTTTTGATTCAGTGTTAAACTTTCGACAGGTCTGTAACGTATGTTTGTTTCCAAAATCATTCAAAAAATAAATATTGTAAAAAAAATTAATAGACCTTTATCAAAGTTAACAATCTTAACCGATTTTATGAATCGGGCTACTCGTCAAAGTTCTGACACAATTAGGTTTATCTTAAACGGTCTTATCTTCACGAATCCAACGGAACAAACTGATCATAAGATAGTGATATGTATTGTATGTGACCTGTTAAATATTAGATCATGGCTGTCATTTATTGTCTGGGTATCGATATATAAAAATGTCATTTATATATACATTTTGTATATAACATATTGCTTTATTCACACTGAAATTGATTATTTTGAACACGCATTTAACCATTTAAGATTTCGAATATTGGTTAGCTGGATAAACCCTTGTTTAGGTCAATCAACAAAATAGCAGAAAAATCGGGGCGTCTCAAATTAAATGTTTGAATTTAATTAAAACACTTTGTAGTTAAATAGATAACAATATAAAAAATACAAACTGTAAAGTAAAATAATCAGTCATATATTCTATTTTCTATACAAATGTTTCTTTTAAACAAATATAAATCTACAACTGGCTATGTTTAAAAACTTAAATCTTGCAGAATAAATCACTTTACTAAAAAAATTTACCTTTCAATTCATTTTAAAATCAATGAAAAAAATTCAATTTCAATAAACTCTTAATCAATAGATTAAAAAATTACATGTTATAACCAAAACAAATACACGTATACTAATCCATGTCCGAATCATAATCCAGAAGCAAAGCAAAAACTTTGGAATTGACAAGTCAGGTTAGACACGTGAACTTCCATCAGGGAAATAAGGCCGGGTACTCCGGAAGGGTAAGCACCTCCTGTTTAGCTAGCTACCCCGCCACTTGTGTTAAAATTATTAATGAACACGTCTTCGCAAAGTAATTTTCCTACATTTTCTATTGCTTTTATCATTTACGATGTACAATACTACAGTACAATACAGGCCGTGGTGGCCCAATGGTTAAGACGTCAGTCTACAAATCCAGAATTTTCCACCGCTGTGAGTTCGAGTCCCGCTCAGACCACATGTGGTAAAGTGAATTTTCTTTGCAGTTAGCCTTTATTTGTTCACCCGATGTCACTATAATGTGATTGGGGGAGCTGTACGCTTGTCTGTCGCGTACTGACTCGGTGAGCTAGCACATTTAAGTTGCCCTGCGTACGCACCGGTACAAGGCAGACCATAAAACACAATAGCACTTTACATGC
Organism: Anadara kagoshimensis; assembly: GCA_021292105.1. Taxonomy (NCBI): domain Eukaryota; kingdom Metazoa; phylum Mollusca; class Bivalvia; order Arcoida; family Arcidae; genus Anadara; species Anadara kagoshimensis. The sequence goes on along the minus strand of CM037873.1, from coordinate 54,063,838 downwards.
ATACATGAACTTGTTAAGAGATAACTATAATAGTTCTCGTCACGAATAGCTGAAAATTGATGATGCGGCGTTAAGCAACATTCAACAACAACAGCAGCTACAGTACAGGCCTGTCGAAAGTTAAACATTCGGGGGAAAAAGTGTAACATCGGCTGCCCATCTCGACCCCCTAGCCAGTTACAGTCCAACCTGCCTTAAGCAACTTCTATATAAGGTTCATCTTCTTATAAAAACCAGTTGATTTATATCTCAATTGTTCTTTATTCATATTATTTTAACATGTATATAAAGGTCACTTGCCTATAAAGGTCACTTGGGTGGACTTTATGGACAGGTTTGACTGTAGTTGTATCTTGTCATCCTTTTAGTTGTTGTTATCTACCTCGAGCTCTCTGCATATTGACGGTCACTAGCTAACAATATTTCGGTTACTTGGCAACCAAGCTTCGACTCTTCTTCCTATGCTCTAGTTAAACCTTCGACCTTCATAATCTGACCCGCCTCGAAATCAATGAAAGTGTCATATGCTATCTTTTGAATGTATTTTGTGTTTTAATTCAAAAAGTAATATATGACAAAAGATCAGTTTCACCTGGACGAAAAACTCTAATATCCCACATGTGTTGCATTCCGTTGCTTACCTGCCCTACATTTTAACCGTAATTTACAAAATTGAAAGTAATTGTAAACTTAAGAAATTCAACATTTAACACTGGAGAAAATTTGTTTTTCATGTATCGAATAACAAATTAGTGGTTTTAGTTTTCAAAAAATAAAGATTAAAAGATTATACATAAAAAAAAAAAAAAAAAAAAAAAAAATCAGTCTTTGTGAGCAAAATAAGATTATTATTATAAGCATATTGGAATGTCATCGGTCCAAGTAAATTAGTACTAAGTCGACTGGTAACAGTAGATGACGTGACTGAAATAATTTAAGTTTTACATAAAATGAAAGATATCAATTAGCGTCTGGTTTAAAGATGACTATATCATGATAATTCCACGTGGGATGGGAAAATGTCAACCGTGACAAAAAATAAAAAAATAAAAATAATTATACTAATGAGTAATTATTTAACTTGTCTAATATCCCTTTATTGAAGGGGCAATAGGTGTTCGAGCGGTACAAAGCCTTGTTATACGGATCATTCACATTGCCTCTCGACTCCTAGGTTTAAAACACGTGATATTCATGATCAGACAGATCCCAGTAAAACTAGAACTGTCTAGAGCCAAATGACCCCCTGCCCATAACACTTAATGTTTTCCCGCGACCTTGACCGTTCCGATATGACCTTGATTCAAGGTCATGACACATTATTGGGGCATGAAGGTTATTTATGTGAAGTTTTATGACCGTCGTCCAATGCAGCTATGAGATATGGCCCAGATATGATTTTCAGACATACTGTTCCCACGACCTTGGCTTTTATGATATGAACTTGATTCGAGGTCATGACACACCTTTGGACCATGACGATTTTTCATCTGAAGTTTTATGACAGTCGTCAAATGCAGCTATGAGATATGCCCAGGGCACTATTTTACACGGACAGACAGACAGACCCCTTATGGTGGTTCTTATATACTCCCCCTCAGACTAGTTTTCAGGGGGGGGGGGTATAAAAGCGTTTTTCACCCCGTTTCCTTCACCGTCCTAAAACTTGCATATTTTGAAGATGGGGCGCTAAACACCATTACTCTAACCCATTCTCTATTTAACAACGGCTATTGTTTCCTGTATGTTTATTTTTATGTGTATTATTATCTTATGTTGCTCAGTCTGTTTCAATCTCTTCTAGTTGCAAGTGCTCTTTGAAGCAGCCATATGTCACGTACTCTTTTTTTAAACTCTTTAGTGTGCACTCAGACACGGGGCCTCAGTTTTAAGTCTCATCCGAAAGACTTCTCCAGTAATGAGATTTTTATAACTCTATTATGAGCAGAATATCAAAATCAACTCAAAAAATTTCTAAGTCTCGTGTGAGGTTCGAACCTACAACCCCTGATTTCGAAAGCCAGAGACAGTTCCGCTACCACCGGACCATGTCCGTCTATGTCTTGCATCGGTAATGGTCTTTCGTGTGTTTTATGGGTGTATTATTGGCACGTCGAAATCGAGTTTAACACCAGTATTTTCCCCAGCATAAGAGTACACATGACCTATCAATCAAAAGCTTATTATGGCGTAACGTCATGCAGAGTCGCTACCTGTCTATGGTAGACGTGGAAACGTAAACTTTACGTAGTTTTACGTCTGGCGTGGGTTAAACAGAGAAATCTTACATCGGTGAAAAAAAAAGATTTTTCAGTTCGATTTGGCCATAAACATTATAACATATCATGTATAGGTCGTCACGATCTGATGGCAAATTATACAGCAAGTCTATTTTAATATTAGGATAATACGAAAAAAGCGTGCGCCGTCGTGATTATACATATACGGAGTTACGCTTCTTACACCTATTATATACTAGTATGCATTTTTAAAACCTGTTCGTGTTCGGGGACGGACTATATATATGAATAGCTTGTTTCCACTACGGGAATTTATACAACGGAGCCAGTGGCGTATCCAGCAAAAAAAATTATTGTGCAAGCCTGGTGCCAGTGCGTCCAAAGGAGGGAGTCAAGGAGCATACTCCCCCCTGAAAATTTTGAAAAAATGAAGTAAAATTTTGTGCATTTGTCTGCATTCAAGGGAAAATATTTTAAACAACAATGACAGAATGACAAATGACATTGAATTAAACTTAGAAATAAAAAATTGTGCAAACACGGGGTTATTATATTACGCTACGCCACTGGGAGCAAGCTGGTTGACTCGGGGATATTGCAAACCTAGACTTATCACGGTCATCAAAACGTTTTATGACTATCGCTATATATATTGATGATAAGTATTACGTCTCTGTATCCAAAGTTACCCCGGATGTATTTAACATTCGAAAGTTCTATGTTTCTTTTATTCTCACGTGGCAGCTATAGCTATAGCTATAGCTAGCTAGACAAAAGTGGTTACCCTTTCAGAGCACCGGCCTCACTTCCCTGGCGAAAGTTCACATGTTCGACTTACATTACCCATGTTGCCAGTTTTCAAAGTTCTTTTAAATTGTGATTCGAACTTGAATTGTTATGTTAACATGTTACAGCGCCAATATTTTTGTCGATCAAAATCTTTAAAATTCTAGACAATACACGTAATACATATAATGTGTGTGTGTTTTTACAAATATTCGTCCTTTTTTGGCGTCAATTAACGTGATTTTTTTATATTTCAGCTGTATGTAACTTTCCTTCGGACTGGACAGGGTCATGGTTACATAGTTTACATGGGACTGTGACACTTACTACAACTACCATGCAGTTATCTCAGTATCCTGACGGATCAGTAACACTCAACTGTGATACGTTAACCAACTCAAAGTACTTAGTGCTGTACGTATAATTATAGTGTCTTCTTTAGAGTTATATGAACCGCAATGACGATTTTTACTTCATTTTGACCATCTGATTACGGTATACGCGGCCTTAATGAGATCATATTCCGACGATTTAATGCTTATTTGCCCTAGATTTAGTCAGGGGGCAGATCCCAAAAATGTAACACCCCCTAAACTTTTTTGTTAAAAGCAGGAAACATGGTGGATCTTATTGCCCTATATGTACTTAGTCAGGCTAGGTATGTTTCCGCATTGACTTTTTCTGTTTAATGAAAATATGGCTGCCAATCCAAGATGGCCGCCAAAAAAGATAATTTAAGTATAAGAATTCAATATCAAATCAACCACTGAACCTTTTTAGTTGAAATTTGGTATTTTACCAATTAAAGATTTATACTAATTTTCCATGAATAAATATTGGTTGTAAAATTCAATATGGCCGCCATTTTTAAGATGGCCGACTTATAATCATCGCGCTGCATTTTAAATCAAATACAACAAAGGATGCCATTATTTTATGACATAAAACCAATGTATTGTATTTACTGTATATGTACTTAGTTAGGCTAAGTATATTTACATCTTGACTTTTTCCATTTAATGAAAATATGGCTAAGTACATATAGGGCAATAAGATCCACCATGTTTCCTGCTTTTAACAAAAAAAATTTAGGGGGTCTATAAAGAGGCTACTTTTTTAGATCTGCCCCCTGACTAAATAGGGAATTTTAAATCTAAAAAAATTACCAAAACATGAAAAGATATTTGAAATGAATCCTCCAAGCCTCTTGCCAAATCTGAAATTTAATAATTGTGTATAAATTGTTTCGATATTATCCTCAGGTAAACTCCGTATTTATGTATACCGTGACTCCGAGCAATGTCTATCTCGGAGATATTTTCTTACGGGATACTAACTCGTGTAATCTAATTGGAGATAATATCAAAACGTTTTTTTTTTAAAAAAAAACTTTGAAATTGGCTGCGAGGATTTATTTCAAATATTACTTCTGTTAATAGTAGTTTTTCATATTTAAAATATCATTTTCTGGGGCAAAAGAGCATAAAATTCCCGGAATATGGTCTCGTTAGGGATGTTTATACCGTTATTGGGTGGTCAAAACCGTGTTAAATCGCCAATGTGGTTCATATTGCCCTTAATATATGGTAAACTATTGTTCGTCAGACAGTTTTTAACTAAAATTGCTATATCGTCATTTGGTTTCTCATTAAATTACCAAAATATATTTGTTTACAATAAAAATACTAACAAGGAAAAATACAAGAAAATTTTAATCTTGGCATTTAATTCTGTATATAAAGAAAAAAGCTGCAACTGAAAGTACTTAATTATGTGATTATATCATTATAATTACAAACTTCACGTTGTTACACAATTTAGAGCATTTTCATTGGTTGTCGTCTTGCAAAAACACAGTGTTATTTTCCAATAACAACGTTTTCTACCGGAACTACTTTGGGCCTGTTTCGGGGATTACCCATCTCGGAACAGCCATTTTAAGATTGTAAACAAACGGGGAGGTAGGGAACGATTTCACATAGAAACATTAAAATACTTAGATTTTTTTTATAAATTCAAATTTGAAAAATTATTTCAAACATGTTCTGATTAATTTTCACCGATATTTTTAATAATTTACATTTATGATTGTATATTTATGAAATATTTTTCAAAATCGACATTTTATTGTCACCGAGCATTTTACTTGTCTATAGGCTACTAAGTATATCAGCAATATGACACGCACCATGGTATGCTCGGATGCCAAACCTCAGTGCGGGGTGTTTTGTTTGAAATTCATCACATACGCATCCCTTTGAAAGCAAAGACATTTTATTTCCCCCAGACAATGTATAGCCGGGGATCAGAATAAATATTTTGAAGAATGCAATGCCAGTGTGCAGATAAGTCAGATGGTTGATTCTGAATTGGATCTTGATGATAATGACAGTGGTAGGCCTGCCAATAATAATTTATTAAAATTGATAACATACTTTATTCCAGTCAAATGTTCACCCGTACCGCTTGTTTACCTTCTCAAAATGTCCCTGGCCAGCCAAACAGCTACCACCGGTGACAGAATCTCTCGCATCCATTCCATAGGTGGTTAAACATTGAATCATCCAAGAAAACATTAATTCCATGTCAATAGTTGATTTCGGGGTTTGTTTAACACACTGTTCATTCAACCAATGTAGTTTTTCTTATGTTATGGGTAAAAAATCAAAATGTAAACACGCCTGTCCTACAAATGTTTGGCCGTCACGTATGACGTTGTACAAAGTGTTGTTTGTTTTCATGATTGCGAGACATAATATAATCCCTTTTTGTCAATGAATTAAAATGTAACATAATTTATATGTTGACTGAAAATAACTAAAAAATAAATAAAAAGATATAAATTCAAAACCTATTTAGCTTTTTTATCGGATATTTTATCGTTTCATAAAGATGTCATTTATTGTATCACTACGCAGTTCAGCCTTGTAACGTCGATTTTCTGAAAATCAGCTGATCAGTTCAGAAATGTAGGTCAGCTTTAAAAAATGTTAAATTTTGGGTTTGTAATTATAAGAATTGAATTGCACTTTTTACGTTGTTATCGGGGTGTAACAACGTGAAAATTATCACAAATTATGCGTAAAACCGCGTAGCGTAGCGCAGCGGTTTTACACAATTTGTGATAATTTTCACGTTGTTACACCCCGATAACAACGTAAAAAGTGCAATTCAATTCTTAAATGGTCTTAATAAATTACAATATAAAGGCCGTATATTGTTCTTATAGCAAGATTTACGGACCATTTTGACCTAGCTTCATTCTGTGTTCAATATGAGGAAGGGGTAGTGTTTATGGTGACATTTTTCGAAATAATATTTAGTACATGTCATGATAAAGTATTATATATTGATTGGGTATCTACATTGACTCTATTTTGTACATTTTCTGATTTTCCTTAGCAACAAGCGCCTCCCCTTGACAACACTAAACTATTGTTTTTGAACACAGGTATCATACTTCCAGGGGGCCACTATGCTCGCGTGCCCCTAATCGTCTGCATTTTAATTCTTGTAATGACGTCACGTTTTGCTGATGACAAACCATCAGGGACGTAGATAGGCACTAATTGTAACCGAAGCAAAATGATCGCTTAGAATTTATGAGTTTGGGGGGACGCCCCTGGAAAAATTTGAAAAAATGCGTTAAATGGTGCATTTATATCGTAATTTAAGCTGATATTTGCTGATAAATGATACTAGTAAATATAAAAGAAAACCTATGAATTTAAATACAAACATACCATTACATGGTCATAAACAATGTCTGTCAAAAAAGCAAAGCAAAACAGGGGTCTAATTCGTCGGGACATTAACTTGGCAAAAGGTCACTTGCTGTGTGGACAAAAACAGGTGTTGAGATGGTATCACTGGGTATTTCACTACTTTTTGTTTTATTTAAAATTTGTTCACAATATATATTTTTATCATTTTCTATTTTTTGTGTTTCTTTTAACAATTAGAAAAAATACCATCTGATTTTTACCGAGGCAGTTGTCTCTGTTGCCTCATAGTAGGTTACGTCCCTGCCCATACAAGTTCATACGTGAACAAGGCATTAAAAACAAAGAATACACCAAATATTGTGTGATAATTTTACGGGACTACTAATAGCAAAAGTCAAACACATTGAAGTTTGAAGTACTATATTTCAGTGTCATGTGATGTAATAAATACATTATTTTGTTTTCCGTCCAGACATGTGCTACCATAGTTTTGTGTCGGGGCGCTGGTGCATATTTGGTACCTCAGGTACTATATACTCCTTAATACAATACTATTTATACATCATTGTGTTTTCCTGAGCCTTAAGGGAAAGTTCTCCTCAAGACAATACTTTAGTATTTTTACTATCCAGTTCGCTTATGAATTTGTCTGGGTTATCGTCAGCAAATCATCACGTCATTATTGTAAACAAATGCAAAAGGTCACTGAGTAGCGACACCTTATCGAGTCGTACACCATTAAAAGAAAAATAATCGGTTTCCTAGGACGCATGAGGGTATGTTTAGTGGCCCTCTGGAAGTATAGAACCTGTGCGGAAAAACAATAGTTTAGTGCTGTCAAGGGGAGACGTGTGTTGCTAATGAAAATCAGAAAATATACAAAATAGAGACTATATGTATACCCAATCAATATCCTACATTTTATCACTTGATGTACTGAAGTAGCATAAACAAAATTGCAATTTGCAAGGTCTACGATCTTTATTCTATCTTTTTAATGTCATATTCTATAAAAAGGAAGTAAAGACAGTCATTTGGTTTGCTCGCCATGTTATCTTTTTCAGATGCTGGTAATTTAGTTACTCTCATATTCTTTCTTTTTAGATCTAACCTGTTTACAGAAACTAATGGGAATTCGGTTTATTTGCTAGCATGTCTTGAGATCACACAGCTAAAGACAAACCTGTATAAGATCATACACCGAACACGTAAGTTGAAACTCTCTCTCTCTCTCTCTCTCTCTCTCTCTCTCTCTCTCTCTCTCTCTCTGTCTTACCTATATACGAGCTGGCCTATTACAAGCCTGAGAAGATTCTTCAAATGGTCCAAACACATCATGTTATTAAAAACAAACATTCCAATCCATGTCCAAATCACAATATCGAAGCAAAGTTAGTAAACGTAGGAGGTTTTTGTGTCCAGGATTGCCCCTGATATATCTTACGTCCCAAAGTTCTTTCACTCAATTTTGATTGCACGCGTAGCGGGTGCACGTATACTAGCTAGACAGGAGGTGCTTACCCTTCCGGAGTACACGGCCTCAATTTACCTGGTGGAAGTTCACGTGTTTAATCTAATTCTCAGTTTTAAAGTTTTTACGTTGCTTCTGGATCGTGATTCGGACATTGACGAGTATATTTGTTTTTAATTTCTTACCTTACACCCTCCACGTGTGAATTAATTTTTTGGATTTCAAGAAACATTAAAGTATGAGACGTTAAATATGCCAGGATAGCTATTAATACAGGCATATCATACTTATCAATATTGTGGTGACGACCATAACACTTTTTGAGGGCCTTGATAAGCCTAGGCTTGGAATGTTATGTGTAAGCAACATGCTTCGTTGTATAAAGTTCTCGTATTTGGAACACACGTACACTAGGACGAAATCAAAACAGTATCAACAGTTTACATTTTTGTTTTTCAGCCGAGACCAACAAAGCTTTCAACTACCGGTATGTAGAATCCGGTTCCAACACGGTATCAGAAGGGTCATTATGCACGGATTCCTCATCTGACCCAGATGTTGAATACTTCCTATTGATGAAGTCAGGTAATGTATTAAATTATAACTTAAAGTCCAACCTGCATTAAAGGCCACCTGTATATAAGGGCTACCTTATAACGACCAGTAGAATTGTATCCAAATTGTTCTTTATTCAATCTATTTGAACCTGTATATAAAGGCCACCTGCCCATAAGGTTCCTTTTACTGGTTCCCTTGGGTGGCCTTAATAGGCAGGTTGGACTCTAACTGGATTTAACCCTGCAGCAAAATTCCTCATCAGTAGTGCTTGGACCAAAACCTGTGTAAATCCAAGTACCTTTAAAATATCAAATCGGAAAAACAGAAAGACCAAAAATTATTCCACTCATGGCATCTAAGACGTCTTGGAACAAAAATTTTGGTTTCATTACTAGTATTGTGGTATTACCACTACTGATGAGGAATTGTATTTCGAAACGGCCGTCTATTGCTGTAAAATGTTAACTAACCCTTTTCCGTCGTAGTGCTGTTAAAAGGTAACTTAATAAACACTTACATTATATAGTGGAGAGAGGACAACGGATTCACTCAAATCTGTTGTCCGTACGCAGGCTTCTAATTCCAAAGTGTGATCTCTATGTTTATGGTACATAAACCCCTCTCCCATCCAAATATCAAGTTGGTTCAGGGGTGGGTAACTCGAAGCTCTCTTAACAGTTACGAATACTTAAAGCCTACTTACGAAACTCGTAGAATAAAATCGGGTAACTCGAAACAATCGTAAGTAAAGTAGTGATCGAAACGTGTACTTAACTTTACGACATCGGAATACCTCCCTTAGCCCATAAGTTTAGGGTAACATTGCACATGCAAACAAGAGATTTACACATTAATTGCATGTGTTCTAGTTATTATTTCATTTTTACAACATCAATTTTATCATGTTGATAAATTCTTTAAATAAACAAAAAAATTAACATTAAAGTGACTGTGTTTTAAAACAACAATGGTTTGTTTCAAAATTATGATCATGAATAATATTGTGATACTAATTATTGAATTAAAATTTAATCGGAATAGTTCTTAACTTATGCTTTAAACCGTAAGCATTTGTTTTACCTTGTATCATTTAATATAATATAATTGAGAGAGAGAGAGAGAGAGTGTGTGTGTGTGTGTGTGTGTGTGTGTGTCTTGGGTCGTAATCTTTATGGAAAATAAGATTAATATTTATAAATGACATAAAAATCTACATGTGTAGCATTACACACTGCATCAAAATTGTTTGTTAGTAATTCCTTCTCTATGGATATTTTGGCACAACAGAATTTAACCATTTCATGCTGAATAATAAAAAATACCAATACCCAAAAAAATTCATGCTGAATACTGCTATTTTAGCGTCTTAAGTCAAAATTGTCTATGTGCATTTTCTTTCCATTATATTTAACAAAGTAACTTGTGTATGACACTGAATCATTTATGAATTTTAAGTTTCAATAGATTTCATGTAAAATACAGATCTGCGCGAACCGTGCTCTCTTGAAAACTACGGAAACTATATGATTTATTTAACATTAAAAAAAACAATCTTCGACTAATTTGCTTTAAAAATTTCCCATTTTGAAACTTGCTTATTGTTATATGACGCGTATTTTGTTATTAAGAATGATTATTTAATCAAATTAGGATAAAGAAAACAATGGAATGCCATAATGATTTTAAAGTCACAATGAAATTTAGCGAACGTATCTACAGGAATTTTATATACTATACTTTCGAAGATGAACCAACATAACTTCCATGCCCATTTTAATATTTCTTTTAGATCACGATATTGAGATATATTTGCATTGGAAGTATCGGTGAAACTAAATGCAAAAATGTGAAAACATAAACGAGTGGAGGATTTTTCGTAAAGTATGTGATCCGATGGGAACTATAACTTAATTTTACCTTGAATTTTTTTTATTTAAGTGTAGGTTGTGTTTTCAATGTACTACATTACATAATTAGTTCATGTTCGTATATTGAACTTTATGGGGTTAACGTTTTCAAAATTCAACAGGTCCACTTCGTAATCCAGTGTTACTTTTTTTACCCTGTTCGAAACAGTTGCTATTTAGTTAGTGCCTTTAATTTGCCGTATTTCTTTTGCCTGTCATTTAATTAATTTGTAAATTCTACAAAAGTCTAAAGTAATAACGGGGTAACCGAACATTAGAAGACACTACGAAGAAGTAAAAGAAAAACTCTGTATATTGCAGAATATAATAACGAAACGAATTCGTAAATCTACACGTAAACCGTGATCGTAAGTACTCGTTAAGTACGTTTCGAGTTACCCGTGTAAATCTATCGTTGTATATACTTACGATTGTCGTATCATCTACTTACGATTCAGATTTAAAATTGCTTCGAGTTACCCATCCCAGAACTCCATCCCTAAATATTCTTACTTTTAAATAGTTCATAGTGCCTCCTCTAAACCATACTAGTATGCATATTTTGACATTACGTCGAAAGCATTTCTGCTATTTAATAACTTTAGGTGTTATGAGTGGGTTAGGTTGGGGTAGAAATGTATTAACTGTTAAACTGTTCATATTCCTTAAATGTATATATAATGTTTGGGTCTGAGGTTTTATTAGCAATTCACCTAAGTTGTTATGAGTGGTAACACAAGATTTGACAACTATTCGTTACGGCACCCTTTTTGAAATGATGGATCCTAGTTTACTATCAAAAACAAACATAATAATACATGTCCAAACAACAATCTTAAAGCAAAGTAAAAAACGTTGAAGCTGGCAAATGAAGTTAAACACGTACGACTTCCACCACGAAATTGAGGCCGGGTGCTGTGGAAGGGTTTACAAGTACCACATATTTAGCTAGCTACACCCGTCAAATGTGTTATCGAAATTGAGAATGGAAGGAACATTAAAAGGATTAGACGTGAAATATATCATAGATAGTTTTGGTCTCATAGTTACATGTTCCTTTCACACAATTTTGATTACACACGTGGCGAGTGTAGCTAGCTAAACAGAAGGTGCTTACCGTTCCGGAGCACCCGGTCTCACCACCCTGGTAGAAGTTCACGTGTCTAACTAACTTGTCAGTTCCAAAGTTTTTACTTTGCTTCTGGATTGTGATTCGGGCATGGATTAGTATGTTTGTTTTTGATTATCAACAAATATATCATAGGTAGTTTAGGATACATCATAATTATCAACAATATTGTATTGACGGCCAAAGAAAACTTTTTGAAGGCCTAAATAAACCTAAGCTTGCAATAACATTGCGTCAACAAATTATTTGTAAGCAGCTCGCTCAGCTGTATAAAGTTCCCGTAGTGCGAATTTTTGTTACATTGTAAATATACATGGAGGAATTAGCAACCCAACACTAAAGTATGCATTATAGACAATAATTGTATTTTTAAGAATATACGTTGCAACATACCCAACATCCAGTAAATAAAATAAAATAAAATAAAATATTTTGTATTTCCAGGGGAAATTGATACCGTCAAAATGAACGTGCCAACACCACTGGCTGGGACGTTAGCATATACAGTTGACGGAAGCTCATGTTCTGGAAACACTGGATCACTAACAGCTTGTCCAGACAAGACACTTATTGACATAGATGTCAACAGTTGCACTGTAGTTATTGGTTACACAAGTAAGTTTGAGATATTTAAAACATTTGAAATTGGTAATCTGTACCTTGGCAACAGCCAACACAACCAAGAACACGAAGCAATACAAGCGAATGAAAGAAAACACGAAAAGAAAAATACATATTTAGACCACTAATTATAAAATCGGTGACTTGTAGTGTAATCTGGAATGAAAACCACGTGGTTTTGTTTCAGAACTGTTTGTGGAACATCTAACAACTAACTGTTGCTTTTAAACGGAACGCGGTCACCTTAATACTTTCGTCGACACCTATGCGAAGATACACCTTCGAATAACCATTATTTGGTCTCAGTATGGTTATGAACTCTACGTGATATAAATGTCAGAAATAAAATTTAACAGGAAAGAGAAGTTGAGTTGAGTAATGGTGTTAAACGTCCTAGTTAATATTTCAATTATATCGAAACGTCGCTAACTATACGCGAAAGTGCAGAAATTTTTGCCAGTGCGTTGGCGGATGTCATTATAATGCAGGGTCCTTTATCGTGTCACACCTGCCGTGACACATGTCCTCGTTTATTTTAAATACCCATCCGAAAGAACAATTACTTTCATTTTGTAATGCGGAGTACTTGGCGAACAATCGCTACCCACTTGCAAGTCTTTTCTCAGACCGGATGGGGGTTCGAACCCACGATATCCCACTTACTGAGCGATCACTCTACCAACTGAGCTACCGAAGTGGTAGCATGAAAGGGTAAACTAAGAAGTAAAGATAGAATATAATAAAAAACATTTAAATATGAAAATATAAATAATTGATAATAAGAGTATACTGCTAGTTTTTTAAAATAATAAGTCGTTTAGGTATAACATTTTCAATATCAAGATAATGCATTGCTTTTAAAAAACTAGTAGGACCTGAAACAATGTTTTATCTCTAACCATACACATAGATACTAGAACCACGAACATTTAAATACAAAGTACCAAAGGCAGGGCAAAACAAGGAAGATAGAATGTCGTTATTTATACTCCCTTCATTGATATGACGCTTGGTTTTTTGAAATATATAACGCTTGGTCTTTTGAAATGGCAACCACTGCGGTAGCTCAGTTGGCAGAGTGCTCGTTCTATAAGTGAGAGGTCGTGGGTTCGATTCCCAGCCGGCTCTGACCCAAGACATGAAAGCGGATAGTGACTGTTCTTTCGCCGAGCACTCGGCATTACAAAATTAAAGTGACGGTTCTTTTGGATGGGAACTTAAAATAAACGAGGCTCCGTGTCACGGTGTGCTTGGCATGATAAAGAACCCTGTTGTATAATGTCATCATGGCATCGCACAGGCAAAATGTCTGCACATTCGCCTATAGCTGTCGACGTCTCGATATAAGTTGAAGATTCTTGACCAGGACGTTAAACACCATTACTCAACTCAACTCAGCTCTTTTGTAATACCTACTAAGACAGTGATTTGATATTACCAAATGATTACGTAATCTGTTTAACTTTTGCAACACTAGACAGAATAAAATTCTCAATAGTAGTGTTCGGACCAAACCTGTGGAACTCCATACATATTCTTAAAATTGAAATTAAGAAAAGAGAGGGACCCAAATCTATTCTACTAAATCCATCTAAGTCATTAGTGCAATGATCAAGTACAGTAGTCTAGTTTTTAGGAATACAATGAAATGAATTGCTACCAGGGTTAACGATATCCTCGGTGGTGCTAAGTTCACCAGCAAAGAAATATAAATCACTGTGAATTTTTTTATTAATAAAAGATAATCTTCCATTGCAGATGGCGGGGATCTTAATGCGATTTATTCTTCTAGTTCTGATAATGTTTATACCATATGGACATATAACAGAGACTCATCTGTTGACAACAGTAACACATACAGATTCACCTGTTGGGTATGTACTGTAAAAATAGGAAGGAATATGTTGTCCAGGATTGCCTTGGATATATCTGACGTCTCATAGTTCCATGTTTCTTTCACACAATTTTATTTACACACGTGGCGGGTGTAGCTAGCTAAACAGGAGGTGCTTACCCTTCCGGAGCACCCGGACTCACTTCCCTGGTGGAAGCTCACGTGTCTAACCTAACTTGTCAGTTTAAAAGTTTTTACTTTGCTTCTGGATTGTGATTCGGAAATGGATTAGTATGTTTGTTTTTGATTGTATTAATTATACACCCACTTTAAAGAAGAGGGGGTATACTGGTTCACCTTTGTGTTGTAGTGCTGTCGTCGGTCTGAAACAACAATTTTCATAAAAATTTTCTCCGCGACTACTAAACAAAGTCATTTTGTATGCGAGTTATGTATGAGGTCTCATGATCAAGTGCCGACTTCAAGTCTGCCAGACAACTACTTCAAGTCAAACGGCTTATTTTTCGCAATTTACAGTCAATGGTTGAATTTAAAAGCGGGGTTATACTAGTTATATATTATACCAGTTTTAATTTCACGGCACTAGACGGTTGTTTCGGAATACAACAACCCATTATCAGTGATTGGGCCAACTTGAACTATGAAACCAAAACTTTTTTCAAGAGGTTGAAAAGTGAGCTGCAGCTCACAAATTTGTTGTTTTGTTTAATTTCGTAACTATTTTGTTATCATAGTCGATGATATGAAATAGAATTTTTTTTTGAAAATGTCATGGTGACTAACTAAATGAATGGCCTGAACCCAGAGATGGTAAAAAATTCGTTAACATTGTTGGCCATGGTGTAATAAAGCATAAACTTTGCGATTCAGTTAAGCTACGCTTCCGGAGCACCCGGTCCCACTCTCCTGGTGGAAGTTTACGTTTTTAACTATATTAGCCTGTTTTCAAAGTTTTTGCACTGTTTTTGGATTGTGGTTTAAACAAAAGCCGGTAGGTTTGTGTTTGATTGAATATTTAGTGTGCTATCAGATTTCGGCCGTTAGTTGTTTTAATGTTTGTGGTTTGTGAAAACGTATACGAAGTACGTGTTTGTCTAATTATCGTTTTGTCATTGTTATAAAACTGCTTAGATTTGTTGTATGTTTATATATTTTGCAGGTAGCAACTGGTGCTGGCGACACACTGATAACGGTAGCAGCGACACAGAGACCCCAATTTTGTGATGCAACACAAACCAACACATCTGTACCTGCTGGAGGGAAAACTATTACTGGAACATTGACAAGTATGTTACACTT
This sequence comes from Anadara kagoshimensis, assembly GCA_021292105.1. Lineage (NCBI taxonomy): Eukaryota > Metazoa > Mollusca > Bivalvia > Arcoida > Arcidae > Anadara > Anadara kagoshimensis. Next base: position 54,048,247 of record CM037873.1, on the reverse strand, counting down.
TATATAGACTTTGTAATCCATTACTGAGTATTTGTGATATTTGCCAATATAAAACCGTTGCAGTTCTTCGTCAGCAATATTTTGGCAGAGTAATTGTAAAAATGGAAGAGTGTACATAAAGTAAATAGGGCTCATATTTAAGGGTTACTTTGACAAATGAATGCATGGAGGTGTGAATATACTCACACGAAAACACAGTATTAATGCAAATACAGTCTATGAATATTAGACTGGCCGTGTTTATAAATTTTCTGCCGAAATATCACTGACGGACTATAGTGCTCAGTGCTTTCATCTGATATTGATATTTATTTCCTCAACGATAAATTGCTATTTATGTTATATTAATTTACCAGGCCGTGGTTGTTACATATCACTTGTTGTTTAATGCGCCTTAAAAAGTATTATTGTTCAGTACAGAATCTTATCATTAAATTTTTTAATTTTCGGAAAATAAAACTTTAATCTACTACAAACATTATATCATGTGTAAATCACAATTCCAAAAAAGCTAACTAAAACTAATAACTCTTGAAATTGGCTATATAGTAAAACATGTTAGTTTCCACCAGGGAAGTAAGAACCGGTGCTACGAAATGATAAACACCTCCTGTTAAGCTTGCCTCCTCTCCATATATTTCATATAAAATCAATGTACACTGCAAATGTCTTGCCGATAAAATTCTATACAATGTACAGAAAAATAAAAAAGCTATTATTATTATTACTATTTTTCTCTTAAAATCAAAAACAAACGTAATAATCCATGTCCATATCACTGACAGATGAGGTTAAACACGTGAACTTCGACCAGGAAAATGAGACTTGGTGCCCCGGAAGGTTTACCTAGCTTCTTTGGGACGTCAAATATATCAAGGTCAATCCTGGACACCGATAGACATCCTACTTATCAACAAAACTGTTATAATTCAGATGAATTGACGTATCACAGGCCACGCCCACAATGTTCCGACACTGGCCGACATCACGATACTAAAAGCAGCGTCACAGCAACTAATGACGTTCTGGTGTCAGTGACATCATTAAATTGTACAATTCAGCGCGAGTTTTTTTTTTACTTTTTTGTGCCGGGCCTTTGTCGGAATATTGTGGGCGTGACCGGCGATGCGTCAATTAGCAAGTCCAGTATAGTGAAATTGTATATTGCAGGGTACCGACTAGATTGTTAGCGTTTTAGACTGCTTAACTATGTAGGTCATGTCTCAACAAACATTGTTCTAAAGCTCCTAAATCGATATAAACTAGGATCTGGTTATTCATATTTCTGTTAGTATATTCAACAAAATGCTTTTGGTCAAACATAAACATACCGATCCAAGTTTCAATCATAATCTTGATTGTTATTTTCAGACTAATTATTATTATTATTATTATTATTATTATTATTATTAGCATGAATTAGCTACACATATTCCTTTTCATTTATTTTCAAAATATTTACCTATAAATTAAAATGTATACCAACTATTTATTCCGAGCTTTGAATAACTGGTCCTAGACATTTGTATGATGCCTAATGGATATTTTTTTCTATTATTGTAGCTTGTGGTAAGTAAATGTTTTATTTTAATTTGTTCTATTTTTTTGAGTACTCCATTTTTCGACTCATAATCTTGGTTGTTGCTAGTTTTTTAAAATTCGGTTTTACTCTATTTTTGCATTTTACTTACTTATCCACTGATAACTTTAATTGAACAAAGAGTACAATGACTAATTATTCTACCTGAATGTTCTACTGTATCTCACTGATATCGTGATATATAATAATATTTTATGAAGTAGTAGATTCTAATATCATTCTAGCTGAAATGATGAAAATGTTTATTTTTCATTTTTCTAGTTTTCTGTCGTAAAAGTATAGTAGATAATTATACAATCAAGTACAATGAAATGTTAACCAGATACAGTATACAATCATAATTTACTAATTTATTACTAATCAAAAACAAACATACTAATCCATGTCCGAATCACAATCCAGAAGCAAAGTAAAAACTTTGGAACTGAAAGTAAGGTAACACGTGAACTTTCCCCAGGGAAGTGAGGCCGGGTGCTCCGAAAGGGGAAGCACCTCATGTTTTGCTAGCTACACCCGCCACGTGTGTAATCAAAATTGTGTAAAAGGAACATGGAACTATGAGACATCAAATAAATCCAGGGCAATCCTGGACACAGAGACATCAAACTTATCAACAATACTGTGCTGACGGTCATTAATCTGTTTATTGTCTTTCTGTCTTAAACCAAAAACGTATTTAGCTAGTAAAATAAATATGAAGTTTGTAATCCCATAACAGTACATTAACGTCGTGTTTTCATTATATGCGATGCTCTTTTCATTATTATGACCAGTACATATATAGATATAGAAAGATAATTTAAATAGATTTTTTACTTCTACTCCATATATTTATAAAGATGCATTGTTGTCGATTTATGTCCGTCATGTATTTTGGTTTTTTATCCTATATTTTATTTTCGTACCCTAAGTTTATGGTTGCTTTTAATATTTTAAATCACACGTTACTATGCTACAAATTACCTCGTTTAATATATAAGCAGTACCTAATTTTATGATATTTTTGTGCAAGAAACTAATCTACTATTGTATCCATTTTCACATTTTATATAAGGACATTTACATGTGAAGTTGGAGGGCGTTTTGATCAATTTGATGAAATATTGTTTGTATTTCTATTTCGTTTTAAAGAATTTACATACAGCAGATTAACATTAACAATATCTATCATAAAATATTTTTCACTATGTATTTACATTGCCGTTTCTATTGTTTTCGCTTGTTGTTTCGAAATCTTGCTTGATTACATTGTAAGTTGGTTTTCACCGGGGAATAAATACTTCATCCTTACTTTGTATTTCACAGTAAAACTGTTTACATGTATTATAATATAAAAAAACAAACATAAAGACAAATGCCATTGACATGTCCTCGACATTTTATAAGGAATATTCATGTTGGAGGACCCACCTTTAGACGAGTAGTGTTATGACTCGCAGTTAAACTATACACGACACACAAACTTTTACCTTTAGCTTCTTTATTTTTCCTACAGTCTCTCAATTTCATATTATACAAGTTTTAATTTTACAGCACTAGACGGCCGTTTCGGAATACAATTCCTCATCAGTAGTGTTTGGACCAAAATTATGAAACCAAAATTATTTTGAAAAGCTATCCAAAGGACCAAAATATATTTTACCAAATTAAGCTAAGAAAAGACTTTGCATGAGGGAGTATACCTTAGTTTTTGAGAAATTTCAAATTTTAACTTGCAGGAAATTTAGACCATTGATTCTATATACTGATACGTGTTTGAAATTTGTGTTCCAATGATGTAGACAGTATAAATTCCTATTATTAAATTTATGCACTGGTCCGTGAAAAATATTATAATTAAAGGTCAAGCGGACAGGTCAAAGTTGTGTCTACACCAGACCGTGTTATTAATGCAATTATAATATTATACGGTTTCTTTACTTTTGTAGGTGCCATGTCACTAAATGGAGATTTGCCTAACTTGTTCCTAGCCCTGATGTGTTACTTCGCTTACAGCATAATGAAATGGTACCTGTAAATGGAGCTAAAATGATACCAAGCTACACTGTGATAAAATTATATTAAAGAACATTATTCTGAAAATATTTGTGATACATTGAAACATTAAACAATAATGTCTGCAAATTAAAAATTACAAGAAAATGGATTAAACACATTATATTTTAGCTATATATGAAGCAAATACAGTCAAACTTGTCTATAACGATCGCCCAAGAGTACAAGTAAAACTGGCATGTAAGGGAAGTTCTTCAAGTAACATGAAAAAGAGCAATTGAGGATAAACACATAATGGCCTTTCAAATCGTGTAATATAATGATGACCTTTTGGGCAGGTTCGACTGTACATATTTGACATTTAAATGTCATAGTAAGCATTATTAGAAATATTTGCAATATTTTATTACTTTAATTTGAACCCTTTCTAAAACATGAATAATTGTCAATTACTTTAATTAAAATTATTAATTACACGTTATACCAGTTTTGATTTTACAACACTAGACTGTCGTTTCGGAATACAATTCCTCACAAGTAGTGCTTTGACCAAAATTATGAAACCAAAATTGTTTTCAAGATGTTGAAAAGATTACCAAAGGACCAAAATACATTTTACCCAATTAAGCTATGGAAATATTTTGTGTCTCGTGTTTTGAGGAATTTAATAATAATGTTAAATTAGGATGTACCTTTGTTATCATGGTTATATAAAAGATTTGCAAAGTTTTCATCTAAGTAAGTACTAGTATATGAATATATAGTGCATATTTAATAAATATAAACTGGATTTTTGTCCAATGGATTAGCATAATTAAGATTTTTTTAAAACATTTGACAGTCGTTTCATTCACTAATAATTCTAAAATGTTGTAAGATTGAAATCCTTAAAACGCGCCCTGATTCTGAATCGGTTTTGAATTCTGATTTCATCCAACCTGTTTTCTTGGTTTTATTGTTCACTGTGTTGGTACGCTTCAGTGGTCCTATAACCTCATCATTTGACATTTACTTACTAGTAATTTCAGTGCATATCCAAAGTTGTGTTTTTATCTTCAGTGTTTGTCTTTCATTGTTTTGCCTGCATTGTGTTGTATTCATGGTTACAATATTTTTCTATTTTAGCTAACATCTAGTTAATTATATTATAATATTAATGACTAATTTTATAAAATCAAATATTTTGACTAAGTGTGGATTTCCTCGCGATATTCAAACTAATAATTTTATAATTCAATTTTTATGTAGAAATTTAGAAAATATTGTGTTTTTCATTAAATCATTTTTGGCAATCACCATATTTTAATTATATTAGTGATTTATAAATCATGATAAAGCAGTAAAAAACATATGAAAATAGAATGTTAAATAGCAATAAATCCAACGAGTAGTTCATTCATTTGTCAGTGGTTATTAAAGGCAAGGGAGGATTGTGAAATTGAACCTCATTCAGGCCAGCACTGGATATGTTGCTTGTAGATGTCTTCCGGGGGAGACTCACTGAATTGAAAATGACAACTAAAGACGACACTAACAAAGGGTAGTGGTTTTAACAGACTTGCCTAGATGAGATAAATTTATGTATTTAAAAAACTATGGAAGGCTTGAGATACACTGTCACTTAAATAAATTTAAAAAGCAAAATATTATTGGCAATAAGAAAATCGTAATAATTAAAATAGTGAGTGCCTACCCTTTTATATTTTTAGAAACCTTAATGTGTCCTAAAAATTTTGTGAACTCTTAGGCACCAAACCTAGGTACCATCTAACCCTGGCTGGTAATTAATTCTAGGCTTATAAAAGCAAAAAATTGTCGCTTCAAGATTAGAATTAAATAATCATAAATTAATAAATAGTTTGTGTCTTCATTAAAAAGATATGGCGAAAATAACTCGTCGTGGAATACTAGTAAATATTGAATGAATAAAATGTAGCTACATTTGCGTATTAATGCAGTTTTGTTTATTTTACATTATATTTACATCTTTTATCAGTAGTGTACGAAACACAAAATCAGTAAAGATAGTATTAGTAGTAAAGAAAAAAGAATCTAATTACTAATCATACTAGTGTTAATTTCATAGCACTAGATAGTTGTTTCCGAATACAATTCCTGTTCAATAGTGCTTAGACCAAAATTGTGAAAGCAAAATTTCTAAATAATGTTTGATGATCCAGATCCTTAGATAATACTGTAGACCAAATTGGTAACCGTCTCTAGTTTGATTTGAGAGTTTTATCTAGTTGATCACCATGAAACCATGGGGTATAATTTAATATTCTTTTGAATTTCTTTTTGTAGGTCAGTGTAATCTGTTATCCCAATACATATTAGCCTTAAATACTTTGTCTTGCAACGGTTTTTATTTTTGTTTAAAAATAGTGTTTCCAACAAGGATCGGTATGTTTGTGTTTGATGATTCTATTGAATATGAACTAGTAACTAATTAGATGAACACCTCAAATCAAACTAAAGATGACGTGTATTATTTTTGTGAATTTCTTAAGTGTTTGTGTGTTTTTCTCCAGCAAACATTTTTAGAAACGCTTTTTTTAACCATTTTAAATTTAATTTTTCCTGGCTCATGTTTCTAAATAATTATCAAAGTTAACAAATTACTTCATGGTATGTCCATTCTTGAACTGAACCCAGTGTTTGTTCATAAACATATTTACATATACATGCGTTTTATGTATGTGATTGTTATCCTATTGTATAGGCAAACAACATTGGTCTGTCCGTTTGACCTTTCATTAGGAATATTCATATAGGAGGGTCCACCCAATGAATGGGTAGTGTTAATATCCAAGTTAACACATACACTGTACACAGGTTTACTCTGTAAGTTTATCTAATGATGTACTAGTATAGAAAATAAACACATGTGCTCCCTATACATAGATGTACTTAGTCCGTGATAAATATTTAAAGGAATGGTCAAGCGGACAGGTCAAAGTGGTTTGCATATAACAACATTTTTTTTAAATATTTTATATTTATAACTTTGATCTTGTTGGTCATAATTTCCATTATTTTTTTCCATTTCGACAAGGTAGCAAAATGATGTTGTTTGCATTTTGAGTTTAAACAGTTTTTCTGGCAACAATATCCTTTTAGCTGCTACTCTGCTATATAAATGTTACATTAATAAAACTCGATTTCTTGGTAGAAGGGTACACAACGAAAATTGATAATATTTGCAAAATAAGCCTGAGCTATCATCTGTATTTTACATTAACATAATAATACATATTGAAACATTTTATTTGGTTTTTCATGATTTTATTTGTGAAAGAGTCGGGTATGAATCGGTCAAAATCTCAAATGATCATGATTTTTTTTATATATATTCTATGTTGACTGTTCAGTATTTTAGCGTTATGGTCAAACGATTTTTAAAATTCAATTTTAAATAAAAACAACATTGCCAAGTCTCTAAACATGATACTAATATCTAGAGCACCTTCGTTCTCGACAAGCTGCTTTCAGAATAATTTGTTGTTAACTGTGATTGACATGGTTTAATGAAATTAATGTATAAACCTACAAAAATTAAAAATTTTGATCGATTCTTGCTTGATACAATTAATATTTTGTCTGAAAAATAAATTGTACGTTTGGTTGTTTTCTGAATTCCATATTGCATACAAGATGTTTGTTTTACATATAAATCTAGATCTTAAACATTTTTTTTTATATACTGTGAAAACATTAATTTCATATGTGATGTCCCAATTTTCGTTGTTTTTTGTGGATACCATGTACCACATATTAACAAGACAATGCATTGTATTACATATTATACCAGTTTTAATTTTACAGCAATAGACAGCCGTTTTGGATTACCATTCCTCATCAGTTGTGCTTGGACCAAAATTATGGGACTAAGAAATTTTTCAAGAAGTTGAAAGAAAAACCCAAAGGACCAAAATATATATTACAAACTTACTTTAAACATTAACCAGAAATTATGGATTTACCACTCCATGAAATATTATTTTATTAGATCCGCGAATAATAAACACTATGAATAAAATGATTTTACAGTATGTAGACAGCCAATACTGAAAATTTATGTATGTACAATATATGTGGCACTCTGTAAGCGAAAAGGGTCCTCAGAACAAACCAATCGTAATACTGAAAACCGCAGGTAAAAAAAATAAGTTTAGTCCACTATGACATGTGCTTTTTTGTGGGGTTTTTTACAATTTCTTCATATCTACTGGGGTAATTTCACTTTTGTTATTGTTTTTGTATAACCCAATGTTAGTGCTTCATAAAATAAAACTGTGAAACTCAATTTTTGTAACTATTGGGGTCCTTTTTGCATATGGATAGTCAATAATAGTTATGTATTTAATTTTGTTTTATTGTTTTTGGATAGTGGGATATAAATCCAATGGTTTGACACAAAGACCTTGTAAAAAGTTTTAATTTAAACCATTAACCTAAACAATATAAACATTTTTCAATTTCAATTTAAATTGTTATTGATGCATAGAATTTCTTAAATATTATTACAAAATTGTGGTTAAATGTATTTTATTTCTTATGTTCTTTGTGACATTTTCAGTTATGAAAACAAAAAATACAATGACATCGACATCATTTATATTCACAATGTTGCAATTTAAATCAAATGACGTAAGAGGTAGAGTTGAGTCAAGTAATTGTATTTTATGTCCCAGGCAAGATTCTTTTACTTAGACTTTCAGACTTATGTTTAAACAATGTTAACTTAAAAGTTTGCAGACTATTTCTGTATGTATATCGTCATGATCGTGGTAGTACATGACAAATTGAGTCTTTCATTATACATGTTATGTACAAATTACATGATTGATGTTTAATTTAGAATTTCATTTATTTTATTCAATAATTCCTCACTTGTATATATGTTATCATACAAACATTGAAATTAAATGTCTTTTCTATATAGATCTATTTATTTGTTTTATGGCTGTCATCACAATAATGTTGACAAGTATGATATCTGTATCCAAAATTACCCTGGATATATTTGACCTCCCCCAGTGCCATTTTCCCTTTAATTTCCAATTTTGATTACACATGAGGCGAATGTAACTAGTTTATAGAAGGAACTTACCCTTCCAGAGCACCTGGCCTCACTTACTTGATGGAAGATCACGTTTCATATAGTTCATTTAATTTGTCAGTTTTTCAAAGTTTTTACTTTGCTTTTCAGTTTGTGATCTCAAAATGAATTGGCATGTTTGTGTTTGATGATTTACAACTGACTAATATCTAAATATAAAAATACTCGCAACAAGCCAATTCAGTGAATTAGGATCCCCGGCCAGCAGGTTCTTTCCTTTTTGTGATTTGCACTTGTGTTCAAAGTGCCAATACTCCAAAGAAAAATGAGCAAATCAACTTTGTTTAACGATATGTGCATCTCCTACCTATGTTGAAACTTTGCACCAAGTTTCGTAAAATAGTGAATAACAGATTTGGGAAATTGGTGCAGACAAGAAGGAAGGGTGGACGAAAGATGAAAGGAAGGACAGAAACTCAAATTTAATATCCCCCTCTTTCTTCCAAAATAAAATTCACAAACATGAAAACTTTCTGATCTATAAAATATGAAATATAAATTGAAACGCTTTATACACTCTATATTTTATTGTACAGAATGAAGAAATTATATAAATTAAACATGAGATTTTTTTAATTAAAATTAAATTAAATATGTGTATCTAATGTAAACAATGGACGGACTTCAGATACAATTACATCAGAGAACAAGAAATAAAGACTGTAATATACATGTTATGCAGTTCTAAAAAAGATTTCTTTTCACTCTTCTGTCTCTTTTAGTGTAGTTAAAAGAACTTTTAACAAAGCTTTAAAAGGTTTCAACTTTTAACAATATTATAGCAGGCTTGCTTACAAAATTGATAAAACAGTTTTGCATAACAAAAGGACTCATAGAAACAAAAATTTGATTTGTATCACGTTTTGATATATGTCGCAAATGTCAAAATTGTCAAAACACTTATATTTTGTCCATCTTCTATTCCTAATTTTCATGAAAAAAACATGTTGCAAAACCAATTTACTTTTTTTCCTTGCAACATTTCATGATGCAAAACACAATGTTTTTGTTCTTCGTAATATTTCAATAACACAATAATTTTTATCAGATAAAAAACAAAGACTGGAATGTTGAAGTTCAAAATAAATAGAATATTCCTTCATTAAGCATAAATAGTAAAACAGTTAATTTCTTGTTTAACAGATACACTACCATAGAATTTCACAGATAAGCTTTTAAATTAGTTCTTTTATTCACTGCCTTCCTCTGGGTGTAAGTACTTATCAGAATCGTTGACTTTCTGAAGGTTCTCCTTTATAATCTTCTCCGAACACATCGGACATGACTCTTCAGTTTCCAACAACCTAAATAAACAAGCAAATTTTGTTAATTTTTTTTTTTAAATTAGGAGTGGAGAAATGGTATTTTATATCCCAGTCAAGATTCTTTGACTGCTATTTAGGCTGTATGTTCTAGGATGGTAGAGCATACCAGAATGCCAAAAGAAAATCACTGACCATCAGCATGTAAACTGACAAACGTTTTCACATCATGATCTGCCCCGAGTGGGATACAAACCAAGGGGCACAGGCACTTTGATTCATTATCTTGGCTTTGGACCACTTGGCCACTGAGGTCCTCTGAATTATCTAAAATGGATTGACTTATAAATTGAATAGAATTTAATGCCTCACTTATACTGAGATGTCATCAGCTTTGGCTGAAGTTGCAAACACCTCTAAGTATGCTGTACTATTGAAAGTAATTAGCAGTAATAATATTTTTGATACAACTATTATGAAATTAGCCATTTATTTTAAAAGCCACATCCAAACAATAACTGGCTTTCTTTTCCAAATGGAAAGTGCTTAGTGAAAAAAAGGTCTGTACAAGTTTTTAAGCTTTATTTAGATACATGTATAAATATAGAAACAAATCTTTGACCTTTCACTCGTAATATAAGGGAATTAATTGATCACATTATATTTAAACCCAGGCTAGTGTCATTCCAAAAGAATTTTTTTATTCATTCATGATGATTTCACTTTTTTATAAAAATAAAGAGGTTTATTATGTCCCTTCAAAATTACTTAAGCTACATGAACAGTCTGCATATTGGCTGATAGCTAGGCTACACATGCATGTAGAAGCAAAACTCTGAATCATGCCACTGAATATCCTTTAGTCATTGAGCAAAACTCTGAACCATGCCACTGAATGTCCTTTTGTCATTAAGCAAAACTCTGAACCATGCCACTGAATGTTCTTTTGTCATCAAGCAAAACTCTGAACCATGCCACTGAATGTCCTTTTGTCATTACATGCATGACCAAAGCATGTGAACATGTGAAAATTTTAAGTTTTATAATCACTGGTCTCAGTATGCCTTTCTTATATTTTTTGTGTGGGAATTTTAACTTGCTTTAGCTGCTATTTTCAAATACCTACACATGTTTTTTTCAGCTTCAAAGATAGAAAATTACATGTTTGTATCAATGACAAAAGTTGTTGAACTTGCAGTAATACATTTTTTACAGACTGGTGACAGCTTTTAATGTTTTATGTCAATGATATAAAGGAAGTTGAACTTACTTGATGAATTCTGAGAAAATTGCAGGGAAATCACATTTAGGACAAGCTGTGAGATCATCCTTTAAAATATGTCGACCCTAAAACATAAATAAATAAATCAATAAATTACCCCAACATAGTTGTTGGGGGTGACTTAAAAAATAAAGTTTTTTAATTATACATGTACATCCATATACATATACTGATTTAAGAATAAATGCAATTTTATCATAATTCACAATTACCATTGATGAGACATGTGTGTTACAGTCTGAATCAAAACTTTCAGAATATCTAACCAATTGTTCTATCCTCTATCTCAGCAAGTCAACAAAACTTGCTTCAGTGATTGTATAAATACATTTTTACAAAATTTTATTTTACAGAATAAAAAATATATTAACAAAAAAAAAAAAATAAAAAGTCAAACTCACAGTAACAATACAGTATGGTATACTGTTTTTACACTCAGGACAGGCTAGGTCCGTCTCTGGAAGCTGGAACCCACAGTATGGACATTGTGTCAGTCCCTCTTCTTCCTCCGTCTTGTCGGGTTTTCTCACAATCACTTCAATTTTCTTCTTGTATTTCAAATCAATATTGTTACGGTACTCAGGCCTCATCAACATGGCTGCGTAACTAAAAGAGGAATTTTTTAACCCTGCTCTGTGACACTCTATAACTGTAGATGTCAATATGGGTACTATATCTGAAAAAAACAACATTGAAGTGTAAATTATTAGTAGCTTACAAGTACAGTAAAGCTAAAATGAGTGGAAGTTCATCGGACTTGAAGAATAAAGTCAAACTTTATTAACTATTAAAAAATATAAAAATGGGGACCCCGGTGGCCGAGTTGTCCAATGGCTGTGCTAAGGGATTGCAGCATCTCTGACTGAATAAGTTTGAATCCTATACAGCAAAGATCCTAGTGTGAAAAGGTTTGTAAGTTCGCAGTGGGTGGTTTTCTTGGGGCAATCTGGTTTCTAGTTTACCATCCAAGAACTGATCACCTCCACATAAAAGAAAAAACATCAACTGGGGTATAAAACTCATTTGTACATATTGAAACAGCAACATGTAAATTCTGTTGGTACAAAAGATAATGACCAAGTTATCCATACTAAATTAAAAAAAACTGGGATATCAATTTTCTACTGTAAAACAAGCCATGTATGAGAAACCCTTCGAACAAGGGTTAAAGCATAGGTGAACAAAGAAGAAAAATGTCATTTGGAGGACATAATACATGTAAGTTATACAGGTTTTTTGTGCAATGTAACTTGCAAAAAACCTATATTTAACCTTCAGACCAGCATTAGTTTGGCTCTTTTTATCTTCCAAGTCATATTATCGATCTTGCATACCTTGTTGCCATGCTTGTTTACCATGTTTACTGTAACTAGATTTCTCAGATGAACATGTCACTTATTTTTTCAATATACAGCATGTGCATTTATAATAATGTACCCTGGTGGATTTTTAGTTCCATGTGCTCTAACAATTTAACAAAATTGCTATGCAAGAAATTTCTTTGTAGAATGACAAAATATAATGTATCTTAAAGTCAAGGTTAAGTAGAAGACCTTACAGAAATTTACAGTCATTTGCAGGAGTATTTATTGTATTATAAAGTATATGATGTATCCTGACAAATAAGCAATAGCTTCTTTTCATGAGTGACAAGATTAAATGGGTAAAGATAAAAGACCATACAACAGAAATTTACAGCCATCTGGAGAATGTTTATTGTATTATAAAGTATAACTTACGAGATGGGAATTTACTGATGTTGTTGGCCACCCTGATTAACATTCTAGCTCCCTTTATATGATCTCCTCGTTTGACATGAATCTAAAAATGTAAAATTTTATTTTCATAAAAATACATCAAACAGAATCAGTCACATTATAACTATATACATGTATATCAGTACTAAATGTATCCAGCTAACAAGGCCATATAGCTGAAAGAATGATCTGTGGCCACAGTTTCACAATCATTTCTTAACTAAGGATTTCTTTAACTTAATTTTGGCAAATTTTGACAATCTTTTTTTGGAACTACATGTATGAATAAACATTTTATAAGCTTGGAGTGATCATCCAAATGACACCCTAAATTCTGAATGTCAAAAAATTAACAAAGTTAGTAACATATCAAATTTGTCAAATTTAAGTTGAGGAAAATCTTGAAGAAATGATTGTAAAACTGGGGCACGGTTCTCTAAATATTAATCTGAAAATGTAAAATTTTATACAAATTTGTGTACATATTATGTGCCAAAATGACAAAAATCTTAAGAAGAATTATCTCTAGTTTTATCAACCTGAATCTGAAAATGAAAATTTTATTATCATGAAAATACTGCAAAGATTAAATGTTTACTGAGTTTTGTAAATTATATGGGAGGAAAATCAATTTCTAGTAACATAGAGACAGATAGACTGACAGGCAGAGTGGTTCCTCTTAATGCCCCTCCCTCCTCCCCTCTACCACACACACTTACACCAACAAACCTGTGACTTACTTTTACAAGAATATAACTGTGCAGAATCATCAATTTGTTGCCATTTCAGCTGGAATTTTTATTTTTTGTTCTTTCAATTCTTGGAACATACTAAACAACACATCATGGGCATTTCTATAATTCCCTAAAGAAAGATAAATAAATAGATAAATAAATAAATAAAAAAAAAAAATAAATAAATAAATAAATAAAATAAAAAACAAATAAAATAAAAATAAAAGATAAATAAATAAATAATAAATAAATAAATAAATAAATAAATTTATTAATAAAATAAAAATATTAAAGATTAAACCTAAAAACTACAGAATTAAATATTGAATTTCTCACCTAGATAAAGTTGGAATGGAGCAGTGTAGAAGAGTAATTTGCTTTACACCCTGCTCCAGTCAAGAATCTCTCACTTATATCAAGGCGGTGAATTCTAGGATGGTGGAAGAAACTGGAATACCCAGATTTGGCCAGCAAACTTACAGACTTTTTGTCCCATTGGGATTCATTTCAAACCTTGGCAATGAGAGGTGCTGTGATCAATTAGTGTGCTTACACAGACCACTTGGCCACCAAGTCTACCACTCTTAGGATTAATTGATGTTAAAAGCACAACAAAAGTAAAACTAAATAGATGAAGTTGGAGACTATAATGATATATATGCTTATGCTATGCCTTAACTGCAGAGCTAGGGTGTGTCTAGTGACTTGTGGTGTAGAGAACTTGGTATCCTACTGAAGACATCATCATGACTAAATAGATGAAGTTGGAGATTATAATAATATTATATATGCTTAAACTACAGAGCTAGGGTGTGTCTAGTCCCTTGTAGTGTGGGGAACTTTGTGATATATTGAACACTTCATCATGACTCACTAGATGAACATCTTTAATCAAACAGGAGATGATGAGGGGTTTGATGGATTTTTTGTAGCACATTCTAATAAGTTCCTTTTTCAAATTCTTTCCTACCCTATTATTTTAGCTGTAGATAGCTGATGGGGCTTTAAACAATAACCCCCTCATTGTATCATATGATTTCAATGTTCTTGATGCATTAAAGCGTTAGCATGTCTAAAGGATTATTGAAGACTTCATAATGACTGACTAGATGAACATCTCCAATCAAACTGGATATGACAAAGTTTAGGATCTATATTTTTTAGGTTTTCTGACAGAAACATTTTCTATCTCTTCTCTTTCATTTTAAACAAGTGAAATATTTACATACCTGCATTCTGTTCTTCTCTTGCAATGATAATGGCTGTTCTGGCTGCCTCCCTCCACTGTTTTAGAGCCATATATAGACGGAAAAGATACTTGGCATCCTATAAAAAGAAATATTTATGTTTTAGTTTTACAATTCAGAAAAAATTGTTCAAACATATAATTTTCCATTAAATTTAATACTGAATGAGAATAATGCTAGACAAAATTGCAAGCACTAAGGTGATGAAGCAGTTTCTTGAATTTTGAAGTGTCATGTATGACCTAACCATAGTTTGAACTACAATCTCTCATGCTCGAGGTAGACACTGGGTCAACGAGCAGTCCCCATCCAATCAGAGTTCTATACTGCAAGCCCCTTCACATCAATGAAACTGACTGGATAAGCATCATTCTGATGAGTCTGTATGTTGCAGTTGGAATGCTTTGAACAATTACAGCATGATTTTATTTATGTTAGAGCTTATTTCCACTTAGGGATCTTTATACGAAAAAGAAAGCTGCTTAAAAATAAATTGTTCCTGGGATTATGACCATGTATGACTTGGACATGGACTTGAATTATTTAGTTTGATTATGTCTATTATCAGGTACTGAGAGGCCTTGATGGCTAAGTAGTCTACACTGTGCCTTTACGGATCACAAAGCCTCATCACTCAGGTTGGAATTCCACTTGGGACATATCCTAGTTTAAGAAATTTTGTCAGATCACTTGCCAAGGGTCAGTGGTTTTCTCAGGACAGTCAGGTTTTCTCCATTTTCTCTAAACCAACCGCCTTGATGTCTGTGAAAAAAATTAATTGGGTTGAAAAACGCCATTACTTCACTCGAATTATTGTCAGGCACTGAAGATATTTCTCACTTGTGGCCTACCTTAGGTATGTTGTCAGTTTCACCCATCAGGAAATCAATGAGTTGTCTGGTCAACTGGTCATCGTTAGCTCTACCTACTGTCTCAATGGCTAATTCAATGGCTTGACCATCCTCTCCACTACATCTCAGGAAATGTTTCATAGCCTGGAAACCATGACAGTAACGTGTTTATGTGTTTATATAATTTGAGGAAATGTTTCATAGCCTGGAAACGATGACATTAATGTACATATGTATAGGTAAACAACTTTGACCTGTCCGCTTGACCTTTCATTAGGAATATTCATATAGGAGGATCCACCCAATACATAGGTTGTGTTAATACCAAAGTTAATACATATGCAGTTCACAGGTTTACTCAAAGAGGTGAATATATCTCATGATATATTCAATATAAACACCTGTGCTCCCATACATAGATGTCCTTGGTCCTGATAAATATTTAAATGAAAGGTCAAGCAGACAGGTCAAGTTGTTTACCTATAATTTGGCATTTTTACCATGAATTTACTTTTGGGAGTAAGGTAAACATTTTCAAAACCATTCCCAACAACTGTTATGGGGTATTTATCACAAGATACACTAACAAGCCCCCTGAAAAATTTCTCAACCATAACAAACTATAATTGTTTTACTCTGTTTTATTGTGTTTATATGTTTGATTTTTGCATATAAAGAAATATTTCCCATGAAATTGACGTTATTCTCTGGTGTACTGTAAAAAATTCAATACTATTCCCTGCAATAATATGTTTTTTTTATTTTGTGGTAAAATAACAACCCTGAGAAAATTTTTGTACTGGAATATAAAGAAATGTTTCCGATGAAATTGACATTATTCTCAGGTGTAACGTTAAGTGCATTTTCAAAACTATTCCCCACAAATGTTAAGGTTTTTTTTTATTCTGTGGTATGTTAACAAACCCCCATGATATTGCTCAACCATAAAGAACTGTAAAAAAATAATTTACCCTGTTATACTGGCCACTAAGCAGGAAGAATTTTCCAGATAAAAAGTGATTTTTCTCATTTTCAAAGTAAAGTGCTATACTCTGATAATCTTCCGGTGTGGCATCAGGACCTAGAAAAAATCAAACATACATATTTATATGATAATAAATTTAATTTGAGATAGACTTGACTTTTTTTTTATCATTTTTAGGAATGATCATTAAATTTCATTTACAGGTAACAAAGTTTTCAAATTATTACAAGAATTACTCATAAATACTAGTATTTACTTTGTTGTCTTTTTTTTAGCTGCCAAACAAAGTGATTTAAAAATTTAGCTATTAATTAAACACTTTCTCCCTTAAAGCCAAAGCCTCAGGTACATTGTCTTGGGAAAGATGAGATTAAACCTCATTAAGAGCCAATAAACTGAATCAATCATTTTCCTGGTGTCTCATTTTTCGTTGTTTTTATGGACACCCTAATAAACAAATTTACATGGCAACTAAAAAGTATTGAGACAGATAACCCACCAGACTGACAGACAGATGGAAAGAGTGATTCATATATACAACCCTAACTGTGTTTGCAGGGGGGGGTATATTTAGACAGTTCAGAGAAAAACTTTCAATCCAGGATGAAGTTGAAGTTTCATTCTGAAAAGAAAACAAACAAATACACAGTGTCAAACCATGCATCCATCATGGCCCAAAATATTAAAATTTGATGTACAGCATTTACCTATTATATCAGCATATGTTTCCATTTGGTTGTGTGTCTGAGCAAGCTGGAATGCCTCGTCATTACATTTAGACATGACCAAAAACTGTATGGCAGAAGAATAATCATTCAAACGTTGGAAGAATCTGAAATAAATTAATAAGACTCTTATTTCACTGTCACTACTCCTATTGTTTCGGTAAAATATAATAAATTTTAAATTAAAATTTTAACAATGTTGATGATGCCTACTTTTTGTTGCAACTTGCCTTGGTTTTTCATGTCAAAGAGATAAACATGTTAAAATTAACTAGAGCAGTCTCTTGAGAGACAAATGCCCCCATCCAAACATTGCAGAGTTATTTGATCTTGTGACCTTAACCCCATGAATTCCTGACTTATTGCACCTAAATTTGGTATGCAACACATCATCTCATGTTAATTAACATTTGTGTCAAGTTTGATCAAAATCCATCCATAGACATAGAAGATATAGAGTTGACACGATATTGGGAGTAGCCAAACCTCAACCATGCTACCAACTGGAGCAGTCACTTATTCAGTCTACTAACATTCCTTTTAACAGAATTGAAAGACTTAATTAAGACCTTATGACCTTTAGAAGAGTCAAACCAAGATTCTTTCAATCAAATTGAGGCACTCAGTTCTGGGATGGTGGAGAACACTGGAGTGCCCAGAAAATAACACAGAGCCTTCTACAATCAAAGGTGTAAACATAAATTGTATATAAAAAAGGCTGATACTGTGTAACTTACTTAGCAACTAATTTTGCTCCTTCAATAGACTGAGTTTCTCTTACGATCTTCACTGCCTCTTCTGGGTTTTGTAAGTAATCCAGATTAATTCTGTAACAACAATGAAAAGGATTTTTAAGTCAAAGCAATAAAACAATAAAATATACGATCACTTTTAAATTCATGTCCCAGGCCTATTTCCTTGTACATGTATTTGTGAACACAATGGCCAGAGAATTTACATGAAGATTGTAGTTAATTTTACAAATTTACCTTAAATGGTAACCATAAACCATGAAATGGTTTTTTTTCTTAGAACCAAGAAAATTAGACACTTTGAAAATAAATAATTTCACAGTATATAAGAAAGACCAGAACAAATTTAACATGTTAAATGGCTAACTGGAAGTCATCAGAATTATAATATGCATAAACTTATTTTAACAAGATAAAAGTTTCAAACATTAGAATCATTTCAATTCATGACTAGATGTTTTAACAGTTTTATTTCTTCAGAGCAGGGAGACCTTGCCGTCTTGGTCTTCATGCAATCTTTAATACAAATTAATGCATTCCATAGTTGTCAAAGAATGCTTGTCTGTTTGAAATACATTATTTTGTTGAGATTTATAATTGCCATGATTGTAGAATACAAAGTAGGTAACACAGTCCATCATGGAACTGGCAACTGGCCAAATGGTACGCCTCATGTAGATTTACATTTGTACCAAGTTTGATCAAAATCCATCCATAGACATGGAAGATATGGAGCAGACACAGTATTAGGAAGGACAACCAGATGGGCGACAAGACATACAGGGTGATTCCTACATCCCCTCTAAACTTCATTTGAATGGGGTATGATGCAGATATGGAGTAGCCAGACAATAACCAGATAGACAAAAAATTTTACCTGATAACATTATCCCAGTCTTTAGCTCTTCTATAAGCATCAGCAGCCTCCTTATATCTGCCATCGGCTTCTTTAGCTTTAGCGTACTGTGTATGTATCTTAGGTGAGGTTATGTGATTGAGAAGTTCTCCAACTTTACCCCTAGTTTGATTAAAAAGAAAATAAATGTTACTTATAATTATATCTCACTGTCTCCAGCTTGATGTACAAGTATGGTAAGATTTTTTAAACATTATGCAAACTTAACATAAATCTTGTCAAACTGTGATAAGGCCACTAGAAAAGTAATACCAACATAACTTAACATACATGTACATGTAGATGTTAACTCTTTCACTGATGTAGCCACAAGAAAAGTACCGGTAACACTCTTGTCTTCATTGTGAAGTAACAATTTCAAATATTTGTAGAGAAAGTATACCATAAAATTTATAATATAAGACATAAAGTACATGTTATGCTTTTTTTAATGAATAATTTTTACACAGTATTTAGAAGTGGTTTCCGCAAAACAAAATTACAAGTATTAATATTAAATTTATAATTTTTACAAACTTATATTTCTCTCTCATTCTCTTTAACATTTTTACATTATTATATTTTTCTCTATCTTAAACATAATATAATTTTTTACAAACTTATTAAACCTCTCTCTCTCTCTCTCTCTCTCTCTCTCTCTCTTTCTCCCTACCAGGTATGTGTGCCAAAACTTACCAGTTTTTGCCTCTGATATACACTGATGCAGCTTTGTCATAATATCCACCTTGTTCATATAACATGGCTGCTTCAGTCCATTGCTAAAAATAAATACAATAAATAATAATCAAATCAAATACTACATTATACAGATGCTATCTTATATAAACTACACAACCTTCAAAAGTAAAAAAGGATTCAATACTTGGACAGATCCTTTTAATGATAAATAGCATGCATAAACTCTGCTTAATAATTAGCCATCTTCAGAAGAAATTGATTTTTAAGACATCCATAGATTTTATTATCCTTATATTATCGATTTTACCTTACAGAAGGAATAAATTTGTGTTAGCCCACCAACTATTTGTGTTCACACAGTCATGTGTACTTAAATTTAGCTGCAATTTTATTTAAACAGCAAAATCAGACCAAAAAAGTGCTAAAATAAATTTTCGCTAAAAATTTCTTGTTGTAAATCTCTAAATGGTTTTTTACCTTCATTCCTTCTAATATTCCAGCACATTCTTTCTTCAAAATCCTGCTAGGCATCTTCATAGCCATACCAACACCCCTGATTAAGAAAAATAAATCATTTGATTTAGGCTGTTCGAGTGTAAGTACATGTTAATAGTTATTTGTATACCTGTACTATAATAAATACAGCTTGAAGTTTGTAAAACATTGCCTATCACTGGCCATCACAGTCTACATAAGTTCAAATTAACTTGGGACAAGTTCATGATTCTTGGGTAAGAAAGTTTGTCAGTTCACTCGCCAAAAGTCAATGGATTTTCCAGGCACTCCAATTTCCTACACCATCCCTGAACTAACCACAATGATATAAGTGAAATCATTTCCATTAGTCCACTCCCCATGACACCATCCTTAAATTAACCACCTTGTTTTAAGAAATAAGGTAGTTTTACAATGTCTTTATGAACTTGCAAAGTATAATGGGCTGTCTCAAATTGCAGAAAAGGCAAAGCCTTTTGTGCAAAAATTTGAGACAGACCATTATCATGATTATACTTTGCAAGTTCATAAAGACATTGGAAAATTACCTTATTTCTTATATTTACAATATTTATAAAAATTAATTTTATTGCCGTCTCACATTTTCCATGTTAATTTGAAAACAATTTTGAAATGTGCTGTTGTGCATCTTCTCATAAAAATGGGTCAGCCCCTGTTGGTCAAAAAGAGCACTGGAAATCTGATGTCTTCATGTCTGCGTGTGGAGCAATGTCTATGAAGTTGTAAAGTATATTCGATGTCAAATACTTTATTGAAGCAGATATTGCAATTGTAAATATATAAGTGAAAGAATCTCAATTACTTCACTCCCTTGTACCTACCTCCTAATATCTCCCATCCTGATTGACATTCTAGCTATCCCAGCAGCACACACTTCATCATGTTCTCTGTCTTTTTCCTCCTTAGTTATACCCTTCTCGTAATGAGCCAGGGCATTCATGTAATCCCCGGTAAATTCCAGTTGCTGGGCGTACTCCCGGGATATATATGGTATCTGATCTGGTGCCAAAGCTTTAGCCAACTGTAGAGCACTGTCCCAGTGTAACAAATCTCTCCTCATCTGTAAATATCGAAATTGAAACAGCATTGTGCAAAAAACAAATGCATGATGGCCCAAAACCAAACAAGGCACAATAATCAAATTGTGAAAATGTGTAGGTACATTGATAATTATGTGAAAATTTTAAAAGCTCATGACTTTTAATTTCATATCAGATGTTTATCTCGTCAGTCTATAAAATTGCTGCTCTTATTACTTAGAATTTTGTCAAAAGTAAAGGAGTGATCCTAATTTCTTTAGGATTTACATTAATTTAATTTGCTAATAATCTGTCCATAAATTTTCATTAAATAATATACATGAACTGATTGTAATTTGTGAAAACAGAAATCTTGGTAAACCAAAGCCTTGTTTGAACAAACTATAACTAAAATGGGATGTCATTTCAAAATTTCTTCTCACTTAACCCAACTGAAAATTCTATGTTTTCCCAACCATTATCATGATCATTAAACAAATAGCTTTGGCGTATTTGGCCATAAATCAAAATAACTCATCAAAGAAAACCATAAAAAGCAATAGACTCTAAGACTTTAAATCACTAACTAAAGGTGATAAACAAGGTGGAAAAGTTATTGAGGGGCATCAACATGATTCTAACGGAGTTTTACTGTATTACCTCTAGAGCTGCAAGAGGCTTCCCTGATGCTAAGAATAGATCCTGTGCTAAGTTGAACTCTCCAAGAAACATGGCTATGTATCCCGATAGCTGGTTACGGTCTTCTAGATGCTGTAAAAATATTTAATTGAATATACATTTATATTAGTACACATTAATAGCAGTTAATTAATAATGTAATTCCATGTACACATGTTACAATGAAAAGTCCTAAATGCAATGTCTAAAAATATGTTAAAATATCCAGCCTATACAATGTATCCATGTATATCTCAAAATTTCAGTGTTACTATAAGAATACAAATATCACAGGTGTGACTGGAAAGATACAGATTTCGGACCATATTAGTGGACTGGCCCTGCTCAAAGTTGATTACCAGTAGTTATAGAGATATTTATAGCATGAAGACATGTCTCTTACGTGAGAATGGTCTCCATCAAAAAGTTACCAGAAGAGGTACCAGATTCATAAAACAACTTAGAGAAACTATCAATCAATCTATGAGAAGTAAATCAGATTGACAAAACATATACTAGTATAGCAAAACCTTGACACATTTTTAAGTCAGATTTTAGCATGCATCAAGAGGAGTTTGATAATAAAACAAAGGAGGTTTATAAAGAAAAACACAGAAAATATGGATTTTGAAACTTCAAAATAGTGTGGCAATAAGAGAGTGGAACATTGTGGAGAAGCATTATAACAGAATTTTACCGTAAACTTTTAAAGGAATACTCAAAGACATAACATTATAATTAACTGCATTTTGAAAAAAAATTAATACAAAATGTTAATAAAGTATTTCATTTTACCTTGATTTGTTGTAGAGAAGTTACCATGCCAACATCACCAATTTCTCTATAAACACGGATAGCTGAAACAAAGAATAAATGATATTGAGAGATTTGTTTCATAATATAATATTTTATAACAGAGAGAATGTATTGAAAAAATTATAAATATATTTTAAACAATCTTATATGGAAATGTATAATATTTTATATATGATTATAAATAAATGTCCTTTAATTGGTTAATATTACCATGCAGAACATAAAAAAGTAAAATCCAATGTTCTATATATATTGAAAAAGTTGTGAATTTCATTCTAAAAAAAACATTTTGGAAATTCTTTTGTTGGTATGTGAACCCCCATGTATTAGTTGTTAAGTTACCTGAACAAAGTGTGGGGGAAGGATTTGCCTGTAGTGTTTTCTCTATCTACCTGTAATGTTGGGACAATTTTTTAGGGACAATGTCAACTGTCTCCCACATAACCTAACCTTACTGCTCTCTCTCTCTCTCTCTTTCTCAATCATTGGTAGAGTACCACTTAAGATGGTGATGGAATCAATAATTGTTCACAAACCAATAGCTGGAGTATCTCTCTCTCTCTCTCTCTCTCTCTCTCTCTCTCTCTCTTCTCTCAGTATCAGAATAATACAAATGCTTACCAAAATCTATTTCCAGAGCCTGTAGTGCCCCTTTACCAAGATTTATCCAAGCTACAAGATCATTCAGCTGCTGACAACACTGCCATACATCCTTAAACCTAATAAAATACAAAATATTTAACCAAGCTACAGGATCATTCAGCTGCTGACAAGTATTGTACTTGTAACAGAATACATGCATTTTGAAATTTTCAAAGAAAATCAAAGAGAAGAATCATAAAGTTTACAGGAATTATTTTTTATTTATCAATAAAGCAAAAAAACCCTTTATTTGCAGATAACACATATTAGTTGAGCTTGTCTGAAAGGCAACCAAAGGGTGAAAATAGAGTTTTTGTTAATAGTATGCTGTGAAATCATTTAAGAAATAACATTCTGATCATTGTATTTCAAGGGGTAATGTAAGACAGTGTGGCACATGCCAAATTCGATGAAGGGAAAAACCCTTCATTTTCAATTTGGCACGCATCACACTATCTTGCATTACTTTTTGAAATATCATGAGCGGAAATGTCATTTCTTATATTTACAATTC
The DNA here is from genome assembly GCA_021292105.1 of Anadara kagoshimensis. Classification (NCBI taxonomy): domain Eukaryota; kingdom Metazoa; phylum Mollusca; class Bivalvia; order Arcoida; family Arcidae; genus Anadara; species Anadara kagoshimensis. Next base: position 54,024,156 of record CM037873.1, on the reverse strand, counting down.
TTTCCTTAATAAATATTTTGTAACCATATTTGTTTCGACTTTTGGCACCATCCATACCTGCTCATGTGAGAAAGTGTTGTTTGCCATGCGTGATTGGTGTAGCTCCCATCACCACGAAACTTTTAGTGACAACAAAATCAAAAGGTAATCACATAATGTCCTGTTTAGGACATGACGTCATCTTGCAGGAAAATTTATACACATCAAAGGTCATGACCCCAATCGTCTTTCAATGGGAATTTTAATACAATTGCTTCTGCATGATTTATCGAAGAAAAGTACAATCATATTGTAAATATTTATTTTGTGGTGCCTAATTTTTTTGATTCTTAAAAAAATAAAATTTCGAAAGGTTGAAAATTTGTGAATTGTGTCATCCATTCATGGTAAGTTTACATCATACACTATTTCATTGACCTGTGAATTCGTGGATCAGGGTGTCCATAAAAAGAACAAAAATTGAGACTACACAGAAATTAATAAATTTTATAGTATATCATGTCTATATGGTACTTCTACAAAGGTTGAAAAAAATCAAGAATATATTGTTCTTACACACAGGTTCAAACATATAAAAAGATTTTGATATCAAAATGAAATCACTTCACTTTTATAGAATAAATAATATTCATACAGGTTTCACCTTTAACATGTCTAATGCATTGTGAGATTTCATCATAATTACCTTTTCAATTTGATACCCTGTAGTAATGCTTTCTTCAACTGTAAATATATAAAATACAACAAGAATTACTGGAAATTCTATGTCCCTCCCTCCACACTTTAATACTGATAGAAAGCCATGGTAATCATGAGAACTTATGAATACATAAACATGTACTGAAAAGTTTGAGGAACATTGACAATCATGTGGTATAGACAAACAACATTGACCTGTCTGTTTGACCGTTTGTCAGGAATATTAATATATGAGGATCCATCCAATACATGGGTAGTGCTAGGATTGGCAGTTAATACATTTATGTACATGTTAACCAGCCCTTTAAGTAAATTTTCAAGTAGATGGTAAATTTTTTAAAGTATGCAGCAAGTATTTAAGTAAAATGTATTGCAAAAACTTATTGACAAAATGTAAAGTTAATGAGAGTAGATGACAAACTTAAGTTGAGTTGAGTTGAGTAATGGTGTTAAAAGTCCCAGTCAAGAATATTTCACTTATATGGAGACGTCCCCAGCTATAGGCAAAGGTGCAGAAATTTTGCCTATGCGCTGTGCTGATGGCATTATACAGCAGGGTTCTTTATCGTGCCAAGCCCACCGTGACACGGGACCACGTTTATTTTAAGTTCCCATCTGAAAGAACCGTGACTTTAATTTTGTGATGCCAAGTGCTTGGTGAAAGAACAGTCACTACCCACTTTCAAAACTTGGGTCAGACCTGGCCAGGGATCAAACCCAAAACCTCCCACTTAGGGAGCGAGCATTTAACCAACTGAGCTACCGCAGTAGTAGATAACAAACTTAAATCAAGTCAATAAAAGTAGCAGAAAACTTTGGTTGCTTGGTTGACTCTATCATTGTCTATTGATACCACTGCATGTAAACATGTATATTTCCCATGATGCATATGAAAATAAACACCTGTGTTCCCTATACACATAAATGTACTGGTCCATAGTAAATATTCAAATTAAAGGTCATGCAGACAGGTCAAAGTTGTTTGTCTAAAAAAGAATTATTTGTGAGAAATATTGACATGTACACAATATTAATATTATCTCAATATTATTTAGATACATATGTCACTCTACACTTAATTAAGTAAAAATATATATTAATAATGATAAGTTCAAGTATCATATATATTATGAAGATTCTAAATGTACGCTAAACTTTCTTAAATTTAGAACATGTTTTCATTTGAAAAAAAAGTATACTCTGTGGAAACTTAAAATGTAAAAATATTATAACAAAACAAGGACTTTTTTTTATTTCCAGAAAAAATGCTCAAAAATGTATCTAACAACACATTTGATGCTTACTTAAAGATCATGCATTATGTGCAAGAAAAATCACCACAAAAATACAACAAATTTATCCACACAGGTTTTGATGATGTTTGTGGAAAAAAATTAAAACAGGCCTTAAAATTTTGTTTTTAGTGAAAAATAAATCTTATAATCTGTTAAAAATTAAATCTATACAAAATTTTCTCATTCAAATCTGAAAAAAAAACTAAAGAACTTATTAATTTATCATTCAAATATTGTCTTAAGTAGATTCGGTCAAATAAATTTTGGTCCTTTCATTTTTTCACATTTCAACATCTTAAAAATATTTGGTCTGTGCACTACTGATGAGGAATTTGTTTCTAAAATGGCCGTCTAGTGCTGCAAAAATTAAAATAAATTTAGTCATACTTTGTCCAAAAAAATCATCAATAAAGTGAAAAAATGGGACCGTGGTTTTTTTCATGAATAAGAAATCTTTCAAACAACAAATTTAACTTCAATAAAACAAATACAGTTTAAACAAAGTGCAACAATTATTTGAACAATATACATACAGGACGTATAGGGAGGGAGGACTGGCCGTCACCAAAACCTCGCTGCTTGTAAGAGAGCTAAAAATAAGATCCAGTTTATCATGTTCATGCTATCACAAAAAAACTTAAAATTAAAACTGTAATATTGATGAGGTTTCACCAATCAGAATCTCTGTCTTTCTGTTTAAAGAGAGCTAAATAAACATGTAAGACTTAATTTATGATTTGAATACAACATAAAACTTATGATCAGCTGGATTTACCAAATTATCCAAAGCAGATTGATGGAACATTTTTTTCTGATTGAAAACCAGCAGAACTGCAAAAGCTACTTCTGGTGCTGCTGTTTGTGAAGTACACAATGCATAGTTTTTTTCCTTGATGTGATGTCTGCTTGCGAATATTATCAAGTACCGAAGTTGAAGTTGAAGATTGGCGAAGTTGTCAAAAACACACTTTTCTGGTGGAACTCTCTTTTGTTGGAGGTAAATTAATTTTGCTGATGATTGTTTAAAGTATACTGATGAAGTTGCCAAAGAATGCTTGTCCATTTGAGCAATTTTGTTTTTGAAAGAATATTTTTACCTTTTTTTGGGAATGAGTCAGAAAGGTAAATCAGATAAAACAAATCATCAATTAACTGGCAAGTGGTTCACCGAGTGAAGATTGTATGAATTAATTTTTTCATTCTATTTTGTCAAATTATCCCAATTCACTATTTTGTTTCACTAATTAACCTAATCTGTTATGCTGAAAAGACAATTTGTGTGAGTAAATGCTTATTAAAACAATTTTTCAAACATCACAAAAACGCATGGGTATTGGAATCCACAAACATATGCTGTCAGAACACAGCATAGCTCACAGGTAATTTCTATATTTAGTTATTACATGTATATCACAAGTCATTTTACTAAAATTTATAAATGAGCCGCTCCATGACAAAACAGCCCTTATGACAATTACGTCATAGTATGAGAAAATGACGTCAAAGTTTTCTTTTGTTTCTTGACACTTACGATTACATCTCATTACGTGAGATTTTACACTTACATCTTAATAAAAAACATCCATTTTTAAAACCATCTCCATAGATTACTTTTGGGCGAATTTTTATGAATTTTTCATTATAAAATGTAGAAATAATCGCAGTTTCATACATTATTTTAAAAAGAACATATTCCATTTTAACGTCACTAAAATACTGTGGAAGAATTTAACAAAAAATTCAGCTTGATTACTTTTCCCTACCCTTTAGCTTTCACTGTCAATTAGACTATTTGGAAAATTACCGAAAAGAAATAATAATGATTTCTGTATTAATTGTGTGTAGCGGTCTGGATAGCTCAGTGGTAGAGCAGCCGCCTATAGTGCAGGAGGTCCCGGGTTCGATCCCCAGTCCTCCAGTACTATAGGTGTTTTTTCTCTTTCTTGTTACATTTGGGGGCTCGTCCGACCCTGGGAAGTGGCCGACCACTGAACAGGTTGGTCCCAGGGTGGAACCTGGTGGTTTCGATTCAAGGGAGTTGAATCGAAAAAGGAAGGGAGGAATGTAGCAGTCTGGGTAGCTCAGTGGTAGAGCACCCACCTAAAGTGTGGGAGCTCCCGGGTTCGATCCCCGGTCCGACCCTTCTCTTTCCTGTTACATTTGACATTCACACAAAACGCTTTATTCATTATTATCTTTTTCAAAAGGAAATTTTCTATATGGAGAAATTGGATTTCCATGGTCGAGTTTTTTAAGAGAATATGCAAACATTAACTACGGACAATTCCACATAATTTTCAAAAAGATAAAAATTAAATCAGTTTATCTGAACTAAGTGGTGTGTGCTTAAATTTAAAAACTAAATTTCATGTACTGAAATTAGTGTGCTGAATTTCAGACCTTTAACCGCTATTAATCAGTTAATTATGATATCATTTGCTAATCCAGAGACTGTAAATGGATAATACGGCCGTAACAATGTCAAGTTTTGTAAATGTAATGCCATGATATAATGAAGTTTTGTTTCAGAAGAGGACATTTTATTTACGTCCGTTGGTTGAAATTGAAAATTTGAAAACATACACACGGTTTACTTGTGTCAAAATAGGGACATGTAACTCTTTTTTTAAAATAAAAATCGTGTGTATCCTCTTTTAAGTACTCAGTAGAGACTGTAGTAAATGTCTATACATTGAATTTGATGAAAGTGTCGCATGCTATCTTTAATTACAACTACATTATTTCTAAAGAGGGATATACACTGTATTTAAAGGATATTTTTATCCTTATCCTGCAATATGCGAGTTCCTGGGTGGCTGAGTACCTAATTAATTATTGTTGCGACTCTCACTGCCTAGGTTCGAACGACATAGGACACTGTAAGATGTTTTGTCAGTTAATTTGAAAAAAAGTCTGGGTATTTCCCCTGACATCCCGGTTTCTCCATCCCTATTTAACTGGAAAAATCTTGACTGGAGGCATACCACTCAAATAAGCTACATCAGAGTTACTAATATACAATATATAATATATTAGGGCATTTTGTCTTTCCAGTAAAATCTGCCGTAATTTTAGTACATTTTTTGGACTTTATGTATTTATATTACTCAACCCTATTATATTATAATACACATTTAAAGCATTCTATCTTAATTGTCATCAATAACCGTAAATGTGGAGACAAGAATTCTCTCGAGGCGTTCGTCTTCAAAACGGGAGGTTGTAGGTTTGAACCCAGGCCGTGTCCATTCCTAAGATTGTTAACATTTGAGACCCGGCTTTCTCACCTGGCGCTAAGTATTTTGAGGACACTCAAATGAGCTCAGTATAACATAATTTGATTGATTAGAAGATTGGCATACTCACTTGGTGAGGTTGCACCATAAAGTGGCCATGCAAGAGTTCACACTAATACATGTAATACAAAACACACTGTAATAGTATGGATGGTGATGGATCTCTGGAGATACACAACACAAACACGACGTGTGTGATCCGACATTTATTCTATATATCTAAATATGGGAGACAACTCTAATACAATTCCTATGTATACAAAGAGAGATAACTCTTATGACTATATTAATAGTAATACTATAACATCTCCTTTCTTTACATTGAAAATTGAGTTTGTATATATTATTTCTGACATTATTAAATTGTAAATAATTAAACAGATATATCAGTTGTGTATTGAATGTCAAAACATCACTGCAAATATCTAGATCACTATTAAATATATTGCAATCAATTAAACATTAAAATATTGTACAATGAAATGTCTTTTCAGTCTCTTAAAATAATGTTCAAGATTATCATTAATCTTTTCAAAACATTTATAATAAATGAATTAAAATTGTCAATAAAGTATTTTGATGACATGATTTCTTCTAAAGTGTCTTTGAATTATACATGTCATATTGAGCATTAATGGAATAATAATATCAAATACAATTTATAATCGAATCATACATAATAAACAGAAAAACATGAAAAATGTATGTTATATGAGTAATAACATCAATTATATCAAAATGTAATCAAATTAAACATATAACAAGTAGATACACATGAAAAAATACATATATTACATGGAATTAATGATCTTGGGCTTAACAATTCTGCCACTGCGAGTAATGTATGGTTGTGAATTAACTTGAGAATGAATTGGTTCATACTTGACTACAGGGGGTGGTTGAACTTGATCACTATGTGACATGTCCTTGACCTTGGGGTCATCTTGAAGAATACCATATTTGACCTTTGGGCTATTTGTCAGTGTTTTGGAGGGGTTGGGGTTGTCATCATAGATTTTGTATGGTGGTGAAAGTGACATATCAAACTTTTCATTTGATTTGATTAAGTGACGACGGTTTCGCCTAAATATGCCACCGTACTGAGATCTTAAGGTGTAAGAATGATCATCATCTTTTCCAGTGATTATAGCAGGTTGCCATTTACTGTCATTCTTTTGGAATCTGACTTTTTCACCAACATTAAGGGGATTTTGGGCTTTTGATGAAACATTATAATATTTAGCTTGCCTTTGCTGGTCAAGTTTCATTGATTGGTTTGTTAAGGTTGAGTTCATGACCTTGGGTTTGAGCTGATTGGTAAGTGTAGGGAGAACTGATCTGAGTAGTCTTCCTTGAAGCAATTCAGAAGGGGAGTGACCAGTGCTTTGTAGAGGAGTATTACGGTATTCAAGGATTCCCAGATAAGGGTCCTTATTGCTAGATTTAGCCTTTTCAAAAATATGTTTCACAGTTTGAACTGTTCGCTCTGCCAGTCCATTGGATTGGGGGTACCTTGGGCTAGATGTAGAGTGTACAAAATCATAAGTCATGGTAAAATTTTCAAATTCATGAGAACTGTACTGGGGACCATTATCAGATATGACCTTCTCTGGTATACCAAATCTGGCAAATATAGCTTTCAAATGGTTAATGATAGCTTTACTAGATGTGCTATTTAGCTGTACAACTTCAAAGAATTTGCTATAGTAGTCAATAACAACAAGAAATTCTTTGTTGTCCCATTGAAATAAATCTGTGCCAACTACTTGCCATGGATAATCAGGTATTGGGTGTGGGGTAAGGGGTTCCTTTGGGTTAGAATTACGGTGGGTCATACAGTGGGGACATTTAGATACTAGGTCTTGTACATCAGCAGTAAGACCAGGCCAAAAAATGCATGTGCGAGCTCTTTTAAGAGTTTTTTCAATACCCATGTGACCAACGTGCAGGGTTTCAAGAATGTTTTCTTGAAGTGCAGGGGGTATTAAGATCTTATGACCTTTAAGAATAAGACCTTCATGTAATGTGAGCTCTTCACGGTGGTTCCAGTATTCAAGTATAGTTGGGGGGCAATGGTTTCTAGTGTCTGGCCAACCATTGATAATGACCTTGATAAGTGTCTGTAGAGTGGAATCAGACTCTGTTGCTTTGCGGATTTCCTCCAGTTTGCGGTCACTGATAGGAAGTTGGGTAACAATGTGGTGAACATGAGCGTCAAGACCTTTAGAGTATTTTGGATAAGTCTTGGGCAATGACTTTCTGGATAATGTGTCAGCTACAGGTATCTGGGTACCTGGTACATAAGTGACATCTAGGTCATAATTCTGTAACTGTAAAAGCATTCGCTGCAAGCGTGGTGGTGCTGTATGCAGGGGTTTCTTGAATATTGGGGTTAAGGGTTTGTGGTCAGATTGTACTAAGACTTTTCTGCCATAAAGATATTGGTGAAATCTTCGGCAGCCAAACAATATAGCAAAAAGCTCTTTCTCAATCTGGGCATATTCTACCTCATTTGGGGCTAGAGATTTTGACGCATATGCCACTGGCTTACCATCCTGCATGATGGTGGCTCCTAGACCATATTTAGAAGCATCAACTTGTAAAATAGTGGGTTTATTTGGGTCAAAATAAGATAACACAGGTCCAGGACTAGAGGTAAGTAGTGCTTTGACCTTGTTAAACGAGTCAGTTTGAGGTTTGTCCCAAACAAACATAACATCCTTAGCCAATAACTGTCTGAGAGGCTTAGTCAGTCCAGACAGATTTGGTGCAAACTTGGATAAGTAGGTAATCATACCTAGAAATGTCTCTAATTCAGCCTTGTTAGCTGGGGGTGTCATGTCATGTACAGCAGCAACTTTGTCAGGGTCAGGTTTTATACCTTCAGAAGTAATAACATGTCCGAAGTACTTAACACTTGTAAGTCCAACTTGGAGCTTCTCCTTGTTTAATTTCAGTCCAATCTCATTGGTTCTTTTGAGAGCTTTACGGAGTGCTTCATTGTGTTCCTGGGCATTTTTACCAAACACCAGAATATCATCTACTAAGGCAATAACACCTGGTAGGTCATTAAATGTCTTGTCAATATTTCTCTGAAACAAGTCCTGTGAACAATTAAGGCCAAATGGAAGCCTTAAAAATCTGTACCTTCCCATGTGTGTATTGAAGGTAGTAAGGTAAGATGACCTTTCGTCAAGTTTAATATTCCAGTAGCCAGTTCTTACATCTAATTTTGTAAAGTATTTAGCTCCAGCGAGATCTGGAAGTACATCTTCCAAAGTTTTCATTGGATGATGGGGTCTAAGAACTGCTCTATTAAGGTCTCTTGGGTCCAAACATACCCTTAGTTTCCCTGAATCAGGTTTCTCTACTACAACAAGAGAGTTGACCCAGTCCGTGGGTCTTGTGACCTTGGCAATTATACCTTGACCTTCCATCTTGTTCAACTCGTCTTCGAGTTTAGATTGTAGGGCTATAGGGATCCTGCGGGGAGGGTGTATGGCGGGTGGTACATTGGGATCAATACTGATGTTAGCTTCCCCTGGGAATAGTCCTATACCATTAAAGGTATCTGGAAATTCTGACAATATTTGTTCTTTAGTCATAGGAATACTGTCTGTAGGTGAGACAGAGTCGCAAGTGTAAACTAACTTGATCAAATCAAATTTAATACAATCTTTCATGCCTAATATAGGTGACGAGTTAGTATTTAAAACATGAAAGGTGACCTTGGACCTTTTATCCTTGTAGGAGCATTCAACCTCACATTGACCTAATGTGGTTAACCTTTGACCTCCATATGCTGACAATCTAGCATCACTAGGGGTAAGTGGAGCACACTTCACTATGCCATCATAGAGACTCTTAGGTAATATATTTACCTGAGAACCAGTATCTAACTTAAGTTTTACAGGATTATTTTCAATTATCATGTTACAAAATGCTTGATCTACAATATTTTCATTATTTGTACCAATACAATCTATGAAAAATTCATCAGAAGATTCATCATTTACAGAAGTATCATCAACAATTGACATAGAATCTAAGTCATTAATCTCTTGTACATGTACATTTGAATAACATTTCTTAGCAAAGTGATTATAACGAAGACATTTTGAACATTGTTGACCTAATGCTGGACATTTGCTTCCTGGTTTATGGCTCGGTTTTCCACACTGTTTGCATTCACCTTTAACTGTGGATGTACTGTCATTTTTACGGTGGATACCCTCTTTTGTTGCGCGATCAGTTTTGCGGTTGTCATGGTAACGTTGTCTTCTGCCTCTGTTTTGTGAATGTTTACCATTATTATCAGTGTTCATAGACTGTCTCTGTTTGAACGGTTGTCTCGGTGTAGGGCGTCCTCTAATGGAGTGTACCTCTTGTGATTGAGAGTTCATCATTTTCAGTTGTTCCTGAGAATATTCACATGTTTGAGCAATCTGTATTGCCTTTTCCACTGTCAGTCCTGCTCCCTCGTTTATGAGCTTTTCGCGAACCTTTTGAGATGCGGTTCCAAATACTATTTGGTCGCGAACCATTTCTTCTGGATTGGTATAAGCACAGTCTTTTACCATAGATTTAAGTTTTGTGATATACTGTTCAATAGAGTTCGTTCCTTGCATTTCTTTGCTAAATTTAAATCTTGCAAAGATAGGGTTTAGTTTCGGTTGTACATACGCTTTAAATCGTGTGTAATGTGGCTCAAGTTTCTTTCTATCAGCTTCTTCCATGTCTGTCCATGTGCTGAAAATCTCTCTGCCACGGTCTCCTACCCATAGTAGTAGATATTTCACTTTGATATCTTCTTCTTTTTCCAAAAGCGGTCCTTCGAAAAGTAGACTCACATGGTTTTGGAATTTTTTCCAGGCTTCGGGAAGGTTACTCGACTCCCAGTCCATTTTCGGAATTGGTAGGCCTGTTAGATCCATCTTTGATCAATTTCAAAAGTTCTGACACCATGTAATAGTATGGATGGTGATGGATCTCTGGAGATACACAACACAAACACGACGTGTGTGATCCGACATTTATTCTATATATCTAAATATGGGAGACAACTCTAATACAATTCCTATGTATACAAAGAGAGATAACTCTTATGACTATATTAATAGTAATACTATAACACACACCACACACATCTCGTGCATATACATGAACTTGTTCTTAGATTATACATGTAATCGTTAAATTAGTTTTCTTAGCGGAAAGAATGTTGATGTAAGGTTAAACAATATTACAATAACTACAATCTATTTTTCAAAAAATACACACCTGCAAAGGTAAAGTCAACGTTGTATAAAACTTGTTGTATATAATCCCATCTTCTTCAGATTTAAAAAATCAAGTCTTGTTATAAAGCAAAGCAGTTTTATTTCCAGATTGTTTGACGGAAGAAACGTTAGGTATACTTTTGAATGTTACACATGTTTTTTTTTTTTATTCCAGGGTGTGAATTGGTTACAACTGTTGAGCTAAAAAAGGCCAAACGGTGTTGCCAAGCAAAACAAGGTGTTCAGAGAACACTAACCCCCCTCCCCTGCAATGGTAAACATCAAAGTGAAATATGTTTTTTGACCACTGGTTGTAAAATAAGCAGGGTGTTTGGGCCATTTAATAGATCAAAAACCACACCAAAGAATTATATACTTAGGCTATAGATAGACCTTATTTGCATAAAAATTACTCAAACTAAAAATTTAACGGAAAAAAACTGTTACATATGTTTAATGCCCAGAGTCATTTTTTATAGGGTTTGACACTAACTTTTTTCAATAGTTGCCCACAGGGCTAGTAGATGTTGGAAATCACAACAAGCCCTGCTTAAAGTTGAGTAGTCTGGGGCATGTCCCGTTCCCCCTTCCACCCCCCGTATATGTTTAGATTATATCTTCATAGGTCTAAAAGATCTGAATTGAGTATATGAACTAATTGTTTTTAGATAAACTACTAGCCCATCAGGATACTGGTAAAACAAGATACACTAGCCCTGACTAATGGGCTAGTGTTAATGGCGATCACTGTTCTTATAATGTTTAAAAGTCTAACAAAATTTGTACATAAATAAGGAAAACAAAAACCCGTTAAATATGTTTAATAACATGAGGTTTTTGTCTATGTTTAATTTAAAAAAAATCGGTACATAAATAAGGCTGTAATGACCATATACAGGTTTCTGCTATTTATAGTAACGGTGGCCATCTTGAATATGCTATAAGGCTGTCGAGCAAACCCATACCACTCACCACCATAATAAATCAACTGACTAAGTTTCATCTCAATCGGATGTACGGTTTTCTTTAAAATGCACGGAAACTAAATTATCCAAGAACACACACACACGTACAGGCCCCCCCCCCCCTCACTCGTGAGGGAGGGGGATAATAAAACAAGCAAATTATTACACTGTCCCAAGAAAAATATGTCATTTTCGTTTGCAGAAATCTGTTGTCAATCAAAACGTGTGAAAAACCTGTTAAAAAATATTAAATGATCACATTTCATATTCCCGACCTAGGAACTACTAAAACCAGATTAAAATTTGGCATCAATTTTATTGGCATCATTTGATAAACATCTATCTGTTTATTGACCAGGATTTCGGAAAAAATGGAGATTAGGATGAATTCAATTTGATGTCACGTAGAAAGGTGGTTATGTACTAGATTAGTGGTGGGTGCAAACGCGAACCACTGCACCACCTGGTCATCAAAATCCAATGGTAATTCTAATTTGTTTAATTTTTTCAACAACAAAAAAATATAAATGGAAAAAAAGAAACAAATATGGAAGTTTTTCCCTGTGTCACTGATTGAAAATCACAAATTAATTGTAATTTGTTATCAATGCACTTGGAATTTTATTATTTTTCAATAAAATGGGATTTTGAATATGCTCCGAGAATAAAATGTTTGGAAACTTGAAATTTATGAATACATGCTTGACAGTAAATGTTTTCCGAGACTATAATTTAGTTCTTTTACGTTCATCTTACAGTGAAGTTACGATTACGTCACAACATAAGGAACACCTGTGTGTTAAAGTTACCATAGCGACGTCAAAAAATGGAATTTTAAGACAAGATATATATTTTTGGAATCACAAGAAAATGTTCTTTCAAGATCTGATAAAAACTCAAAATCGATATTTTATGCCATAAGGGTCGTTTTGTCATGGAGCGGCTCAAATGATATGAATTCAATTGCCTTTGTGAAGATGAACTAGCTCTCGTGAAACAACAGTTCTGAATTTTGTCAGACTATATCTGAAATTATCTTAATTTATTCAGAATTTTATACTGCACCAAAAACTATTGTCTTAATTTTTCTGAACACTTTTATCTGTATTCTGAATTTTGTCTGATAATTCTGAATTTATTCTAAAAATGTTCAACATATGCTGACATTCAGATTTTTTTTAGCCAAAATTCACATACATTAGTTTTTTCATGGTGAAGTTTCATGAGGAGAGTTTGGAAGACCATGATAAAAAATTTCATAGTTTTGATGAAAAAGTTCTAAATTTTGATGTGCATGACTGTATACCTCATCTGAGCTAAGTTCTTCCACTGCTTCTACAAATATGGAGGAATGAGTATCTAGTATAAGTGAGCCAAGTCTCCCACTCTCTGTCTGCAGTGTAACTTCTCCATTATACATCAGGATTGGAATGTTTCCATAGGGAAGTCTGGTCTCTCCAGCAAACTCAACCGTTGGTCCTAAAAATTAAGGAAAAAATTAAAAATTAATTTAAAAAAATAATGAAATTTAAAGTTTCAAAAATACTGATCAGAAATGAAAAATTGAAACCAAGAAAATTCAATAGGCAAGCAAAATACCCTATCTGGGTTTATGAATTTTTGTCAAAATGGCAAGGGCAATAAATCCAAATCAAAAACACTCAAAAATCAAACTTGATCTGTAGTTTATCAAAATACATGAATAAAAAAACTAAAAAGAGACTTATCAACAATGTGCAAAAATAAAAAGACAGTATTTACAGACTAATAAAAGACATTTGGCATTCAAATGGAAATGAAAGGGAGAAGGGGGAGAGAGATGCTGCAGAGAGAGAGAGAGAGAGAGAGGGAAAGAGTTTACCTTGGACAGATTCTCTGCTGTAGATATAAGTATATATCTTATCATCATCATAGGCAATAAAAACTCCCTGTAACAAAAGACAAGTGTAAACTGAATCAGTAATTCTCAAAAAACAAAAAATGTAAACTTGTGCTGCAAGCCATATGACTTATGATTTGGTGATTGGTTCTATTTTTATTTATTGGTTATATTTTTGGTGATATTTTATTACAAAGAATATGTTGGATCCAAGAAGCTTCTAAAATATAAATGAAATGTTATATAATAACAACAACTGAACTTGCTCTAGTAACACAATTTTTGACTTGTAGAATTCTACATTATACATGTCTGTCATTTTTTGAGGTTCTATCTCATTTCAGTCGTGAATCTATGTGTACTTGAAATTAGTAATACATTTAAGTGTGAGAGACTTTGAGACTATCTTTGAGTTAAGAGATTTGAAATTTCACATCCATTATACCTACTAATAAAAATTGTTGGGAACTAGACTTAGTAATACCTTGACTCATCCATGATATTTGAGAGGCAAAAGCAATGTCAAAGATATCAAATTTCTACTATAATTACATGTACATGTACATCTCTCTCTCTCTATATATGTTTTTTAAAGCATATAAATGCAAACATATCAAAAACTTTGTCAATTTGTCAAGATCCTAATGTTCTTATAATATAGCTTTTAGCTCTCTCTCTCTCTCTCTCTTTCTCTCTCTCTCCAGCACATCAATACATGAACATACAGAACTTACTTTGTCAAGACTCCAGTACTCCCACAAAATACCTTTAATCATTGTAGAGAACTCTGGTATTTCTAAGACCTGGTCATTTACCTGTGTATAATAAATACAGTTATAAAAATTTTTTTGTATTTACTCCAATCAGGACATTTTTATGTGGCAAAATCAATTAAATATAGAACTTCTCCATCAATTAATTACACAATAATATAATCGAACAATTTTTTAACAGAATTTTGACTGGACTCCAACAACAGTAAAATCTCAGATTTATAGTCGGAGTTAAGAGGTCACATGCTCTCTAGGTTAGGATTACAGCCTGTATTACTGCATGCCATTACATGTGCTTTCAATTACATAATCAATCAATTTATAATCAAAGATTTTTTTTCTATTTACAGAAATATAATTTCACTATAAATATAAATCAAAATTATTTTGAAAATACGTGTATATACAGTAAAACCTCGATTCATCGTCACCATTTGTTCAGTCAAATTTTGGCGTTATAAAGGGGTTTGGCAATAAATCGAGGGAGGCCCATGAAGAAAAACATAAACAAAATGAATTTTGGGACTTCAAAATAGTGTGGCGATAAGCGAGGTGGCAAAGTTATCGAGGGGCATTATAACGAGGTTTTACTGTACATGTTGTATATATATTTTTAATTTTCAGCAACAAACAAAAATCTAGTGCATGCAGGTTTTACTCACAGGATTGTATATAAATCCATCACTCTTTTCATCAATGAATGCAATACGTGTTCCACTTGGATCAGGAAATAGTTTACGTATTCCTACGACGTGACGGAACTCGTTTACAAACTGCCAGTCTTCTATGAAAAAGTAATTGATTCCACCATTCTAAAATTGAAAATAAAATTAATTAATAATTAATTTCTTTTTTTATAATATTCACAAGAGGTTCCAAATTATGTTAGCTAAAGCAGTCTTTGTTACCATGGCTACATATCATGGTGATCTATTACCATGACTACATATCATGGTGATCTAATGCTTAATTCACATACTTAATTACTTATCATTATTAACTGGTTTTGGAATGAAAAGTAATACATTTAACAAAAAATATATAAAATAACCAAATGACCTTTTGTGAACACTGTTGGTTGAAAAAATTTTGATGTACGACAGGATCAATACCTTTGTAAGTTTGTGTGGAATGTTTTGGAAATATTTTATTCACGAATTTGCACAATAACATCATTTCTAAGAGGAAAACATCAACAGATATAATTCCATATCCAACAGAAATAATTGCTCTACACAAACGAAATCCTTTAAATGTTAATGAAAACCTTTAAATGTTTTTGTTTGTTAGTTTGTTTGTTTGTTTGCAATTTTTCTATAAATACATACATCCGTGCCGTAAATGAGAAAATCTGGTGTAATGTCATGACATGTGATCTTGGAATCATCTTGTTCAGGGAAAAGCTTTGTTTCTCTTTCATCTGTTGTTCCAGTTGTCTCCCCTTCAATCTATTAAAAAGATAAAATATAAAATTGTATGTACGGTAATTTATTAGTGTTAAATAGAAATTATTTTTAATGCAACCTCTTATACCACAAAACTTTTAGAATTTATTTCTCAAAAAATAAATCATGTAAAATTGTACTGTTTATTTCTGATGAAGGATGCAACTAGAAAACTAGAATCAATTATAGTAATCAACCCTGAGACTTAAATAAAAAAAAACCAAACATACCAATCCATGTCCAAATTAAAATCCAAAAGCAATGTAAAAATTTTAAAACTCTCAAATTAGGTTAAACATGTGAACTTCCACCAGGGAGTGAAGCTGTGTGTTCCAAAAGGGAAATGTCCTGTCAAGCTAGTTACACTGGCAACATGTATAATCAAAATTGAGGATGAAAAGAACATGGAACTATGGAATGTCAAATATATTCAGGGTAATTTGGGATACATAGAGATCATACGTGTACTTATCAACAACTTGTGATATATCTTTACATTATTAATTTATTTGAAAGCAGCTTTTATTTTGAAATGATTTGATCTGATCCACAATGTATAGAAGAAAATAAAGGTGGAAAATAATAATTTAAAAAATGTAATCAGAATAAGATACAATGGACATTCAATTCACTAATCACCAAAAAAAATCTCCAAGTAGCTCTAAAAAACTTTAAAAGAAATGTAGCCTAAATCATGATTTAAAAAATATCCTTACCATGTGTAACTGAACTTTTCCCTCAAATCGTACTGCAGCGTAATCAGCATTAAGACAAAGAGACTGGACTGTCCCTAAATATTCCCGGTCTTTTAATTTCTCTAACCCTGATCAACAAAACAGATAAAATATAAGGCTACCTCTTTCAACGAATGTGACAACTACAGCAGACAGCAGTTATCTGATTATATCCACTAAAACCTGGATTAATCACCACCATTTGTTCAGTCAAATTGTGGCAATATAAAGTAGTATGATGATAAATTGAGAGAGGATTATAAAGAAAACCTTGGAAGAAAGGAATATTTAGACCTCAAAATAGAGTGGTGATAAGTGAGGTGGCAAAGTTATCAAAGGGATTTATATCAAGGTTTAACTGTGCTATATTCATGATATCAGTCAATTTTAACAAAATGAACAGACACCAGACAAGTCTATAATCAGATGCATCTATCAGTCATATTGGTACAAAATGTTAAAATGCAAAGTTTTTAAAATTTTGGGGCTATGCAACTAGAGTATTTTACCAGATCTACTTCTTTCAAAAAATTAACTTTAAAATAGTGTCAGAGGTACTCCAAAGTTGGAGTTAATAACGAACACAGAAAAAAGTAAAATTGGATCTTACCTGTATCACCAAGAACATAAAACCAAGCTCTGTTATTCATACCCACTCCTAAATGGTATGGTCCAATACCCAAGAAAGATGGCTCCACATCTATTGGTACTGTAATGGGCTGGTCCTAAAACAGGAAAGTAGCAAACTTAATAGACATGTACTGGTACATTAAAATTGAATCAAACAGGTAAAACGAAAATCCATCCATCAATCCACCCACCCACCCATCCGTCCGTTCATTTGTTTTTCATTCATTCATTCATTCATACATTCATTCATTCATTCAAACATTCATTCATTCATTCATTCATTCATTCATTCATTCATTCATTCATTCATTCATTCATTCATTCATTCATTCATTCATTCATTCATTCCATTCATTCATTCATTCCATTCATTCATTCATTTTATCCATCCATTCATACATTCATTCATTTTATCCATCCATTCATTCATTCATTTATTTTATCAATCCATTCATTTACTTCTAGGCAAGACACAAACCTGAGCTATATTGTCTTCAATGGTGACCTCCAGTAACGAGGTCAGGTGAGCTATCCTAGTACTACATGATGAAGCAAGCTGTGGAAGTCTGGTCAAGTAAATATGTAAATTTCCTTTCTGAGTGGACACTGCAAGCAACTGACCATCATCTGTCCAGTTAAGCTTCTCAAGTCCTCGCTCATCATCCATGTTAATAATGGCAAACATCTCTTTCAAGTCCGACAAATCATGAATCTTGATACTGAAAGAGGAAAAAATATTGTTACCATGGTTATAGTGTTTGTGTAGTAATTGGCAAGTCCCACATGTTTTACATCACATCAGCAATTTTTGAAGAATAGCTTTATAAAATTGAGATAAAATGCTATTGGACTTTTATGTAGTAGTTCAATTCTAATTTTCATCCTTAAATATTGCCTAACTCCATATGAGGATTGCAATTATTTGCAAAATTTGCAAAAAACGATGCAGAATTCTGTGCTTATTAAAGAACCAAATTTAAAAATTGTCATAAACTTTAAACATTTACCAGGGACCTTAGTAGAGTAGTGGTCTAAATGCATGCCTATTAACCACATTACTGGGGTTCAAATATAATCCTACTCAGGTAGGTCCTAGCGTGAGAAAGTTTGTAAGTTTACTTTTTGCAGGATGGTGGTTTTTTTGTTGGTTTTTTTTTTGTTTTTGTTTTGGGGGGAGGAGGGGTTACTCAACTTTTCTCCACCATCCAAAAACTTGTTATAAGTGGAAGAATCTTGACCATGATGTAAAACACCATCACTCCACTTTATTAAAACATTTACCAAAGTTTCTACAAAATTAAAGTTATAAGTTGCCTAATTTCCAAATTTTGTGAAAATATAGTCATTTTTAAAGTTTTTTCCAAATTTGCTAAAATAGATTACTTTTTGAAACAATTCAAAAAATTCAGAAATTTAAAATTGACAATTCTGATATTGGCTACCAGAAATGAAAACATATATTTACCAATTATCTCCACATGAGGCTGCCTTGTTCAGAGATGTTGATATAGCAATACAGGTCAAATTGTCTTTGTGATTTCTTGCTTGAAACAATTCCTGCAAAAATCAGAGAGAAACATTCAAAATCTTACAGAAAACCAGATAGAAACATTCAATGGGACTTGCTAAAAATAAAGACAAAATGTCCTGGTCCTTGATCCATTACAAAACATAATTTTGAACCCTTGTATTTCCAAACAACAAAACACTAACTCAAGGTATACTAAGGAGATTTAACCAATCAAAAACAATTATGAATATTACGTACATGTAATTAAGGCTGTTTAAATAGCACACCTGCCATGACACTAGGCATCAGTTTTTAAGGTCTCTTATGAAGAACCCTGTGACTCAAATTTCTAAATGCAGACTGCTGGAATATTTTCTAGTCCTGACCAGACCCAAGCCTGGGTTAGAACCCATGACCTCAAAATTACGGAGTAAGCACTCATACATATTGTATTTAGAGTGACCTACCTGTCCGATCTCCTTCATGTGTGTTGATATAACAACAAAATATCCATGTGAGAATCCTATCATGATGTATCCATCTCCATACCTACAAATCATAAACAATAGAATTAATTACCACAGATAAAATGGATAAATACTCTACAAGAAGAAACAATTTGTGATGAAGAAATATTCACGATTTTTATGGTGACACTTGTAATGTGAATATACCAGTATCTCAGCGAAAATTAATTATTTCCCTTGGTTCACTTTTCCTACAGTCAGAACCATGAAAATATTTTACTGTTAAAAAGTTTAGAAGATCAAAACCATGAAAGTTTCCTGTAACTAATGTTTCTTTTTATACAATAACCTGTCAAAAACAGTCTACAAGTGTTGATATTAAACACTTTTACAATGTGCATATGTCTTAGTGTAAAATTTATTAGAAAGATTTAATAGGGTTAAGTAGCAAGAATACAATGTGATGAGACCCATAATGTTGACACAGAAGTATGAAGTATTATGACCATTAGATAGGTTGACAATTCCCTTTACATGTGCTTTACAAACAGTACACAAATATGGACCTCAGTGACTTAATGGTCTAAAGTGTGTGTATACAAATCACGGCACCTTTCACCGCCTAGATTCCAGTCCCATTTGGGTAGATCCTAATGAGAGAAAGCTTGTCAGTTTGCTTGCTGAAGATATGTGGCTATCTCCAAGCATTGAGGTTTGCGGCTGTGCCACGTGATACCCTCTAACGTTTGTGTGGAGGACTTACTTCCAATAGATATGGAATCGCAGAATCGCAATGACTTTTTCCAAAAAAAAAAGATGTTATTCTGGGAATTTGTGACGTTAAAGTTTTCCAAAACATTTCGCACAAATGTTAAGAGATAGTAATTATGTGGTACACCGACAAACCCCTTTAAGTTTCTTCTACTATTCCTAAAATGACTGCCTCAATATAAGCAAAAATCTTGCCTGGGGTCCAAATCTGCAATGCAGTATAATGTTTTGTTACTCACCATCTGTATGACACAATACTGCCGTATCTCTGCTGGAATGCTAGCTCTATAGGGTTTTCTGGATCATTTAAGTTGTATAAAAACAGTGTCTTCTTTCCAATAACAACACTCACCTAATGAAAAACAATGAAAGACATTTACTACAAGTAGAATCCATTTATATTCTGTTGTATAACACCCTTTTTAGGCAATGCCAAATTAATTTTTACTTCATTGGGTTTGCCATGATCTGTAAAATTTAGAATTAAGAACAAAAATATTTTTTTTATTTTCAAATTGTTTCCCATCTAAAATTTCTATCTAAATCCTGAACCACGCTGCCTCTCACTACCTTGGTTTGAATCTCACTCAGGATAGGTTTTAGTGACAAAGTTTGTCAGTTTGCTTGCAGAAAATCTGTGGTTTTCTCTGGGTACTCTGGTTTTCTCTATCATCCCAAATCCCTAAACTAATCATCTTGATACAAGTACATAATTATATACATGTATATATGTTAGTTTAAGTGAAAAATCTTGACTGGGGTGTAAAATTTCATTACTCCACTCTGTTTCTTTATAACTTTATAGAAGAAACTGGTCAAATGCTCAAATGACAGGGTGCTGTTTATTTTTATAAAAGCATCAATAAATACTGATAGACATTACAAATATTTCTTTTGAAATTATTACCAGTACAACAAATGCAACATTTCGGAAGAGAAAGAAGGAAGGAATGAAGTAAAGAGGACAAAAGAAACAAAGACAATATAAATAAATAAAACCTACAAAAATGAAGTACATGTATACTTTTATTATTACTGATTTGGAGAAGAAAAATTTTAAAAATTTTAAAAATACAAATTCAAATCTTAAATTTAAAAAATTTAAAAATACAAACTGTGTTTTCTCCAATTGCACTTCTCTCATCTCCCTTCATTTCCGAGAACTGAATCTCGTGTGGATCTGCCCTGAGAGACGTTTGTCGTATTGTATCTCCCTCTACATTACTGATCGTTATAGTTTTATCCTCACTACCGAGAGCTAACAAGTTCTCGTTACTCCATGCTCCACATGTTATCTTTCTGGTGTGTTTGCCGAGGATTGGAACTTTCCTACAAAACAAAAACAACGAGGTTGGCTTGTGTACCTTATGATTCCTTGTAATGTTTTTGCAGAAGAATTATTTCCAATGATGATGGAATCGCTTCAGTTTACATTTTCAGGTAACAATGATGTCACTCTGTGAAATTTCAATGTAAACATTTTCCAAAATGTTCCGCACAAATGTTAAGGGGTATTTATCATGTGGTATGCTGGCAAACTCCATTATGTCTGTGAATTTAACCAAATTATAATCTGTGCTAAAATTTGTACAAGCTAGCATTAACACTGAATATTTACATTATTATCAGTATGTTATATGGATCACTAATGTCATGTGAAGAAAAAATATATATTTTGGACATTGAGGATGAGGTAGGGAGGCTTTTCTGAGGCTTAAATTAGGCAAGTTGACAATCCTTACATTTAGTTACTGTGATATAATATTTTGGACTTTTGAATATTGGGGATGGGAAGGGGCATTTTTGGAGACCTACCGTAAGTTAGGGTGATTGACAATCCTTAAATTTGGTTACTGTGGTAAAATCTATAAAATTAAATAAAAGGATTTCAATAAAGCAAGCTTTACTTACCTTGAAGTTTGGTGATTGTATATAAGTAAGTTTCCTTTAGCAGTTCCAATAGCCAAGTATGGACTTGTTTTTGACCATAACAAAAGAGAGAGGGTATCCCTAAAATAAGTATAAACATAGATATAAATACACATCTTTATGTGAATCATGCAGTGTTCATTCTAGAAGAACCATAGACCCCATTTTGCCAAATGGCTCCATTGTGGAGACTTATTGGGCCATGTCTAACATCACATGAATGACAAAAATATTGATGACGAAAGTTTTTTAGAAAATGAACCCACCTCTTAAAAATCCTAG
Organism: Anadara kagoshimensis; assembly: GCA_021292105.1. Lineage (NCBI taxonomy): Eukaryota > Metazoa > Mollusca > Bivalvia > Arcoida > Arcidae > Anadara > Anadara kagoshimensis. Next base: position 54,002,202 of record CM037873.1, on the reverse strand, counting down.
AATGAACACTGATCATTTAATAAGATTACATAAGTTATGAATAATGGAGTGATGTGGAGTAATGGGATGTTATGCCCAAATCAAGAACATCAAGATCCTTTCACTTAAAATGAGCCAGTCAGTTTTGGGATTGTGGGGAAAAACAGAGTGCCAGGAGAAAACCCTGTGTTAATATTTATGACACAGAAATACTGTCTGACACTTCATATAAGACACATATGTTTTAATAACTACCTTTTTCAAACTAGTAAAGAAGGAAAGAATGAAATAAAGATGTAACAAACCTGAGTCCACTGTCAATTTGTGTTGTCCTAAGTGTGTTGGCATCCCACAAGATAATGACACCATTTCTTTCATTGATAATAGCCAGTGTATCTCCATCTTTATCCCATCCCAGTCCAGTACAACCTCTGTAACATAGATTATATTGGTTTATAACACATTCATTTTTTTAAATAAAATATACGGTACCAGGGGTTGAAAATTCTTCAAGCCCGAAGCCCGGGACTAGAAATTTGGCAAGCAGGACTTTGCAAAATTTTTACTGAAAAGCCTGTCGGGCTTAAACACTCAGAAGACCAATGAATTTTATTATCAACTGTCGCCTGGTGTCTTGAAAAAATCTTGAAAAACCATCCGTAGTCACGTTGCCCTGTTGTTTACATTCATTCTTGATCATTACAGCGCTTGTAAGAAATGGTAGTCATTAGGTAAACAACTTAAGCGTTCTGTTGATAAAGAAAAATCTAGATAGTTATTGCGCTTGTAATCTCTACCAATGTTCAGTCTTGTCCGATGATGTAGCCGTTTAATTTAAATTTCATACCAACAAGCAGGCTACAGTGGCAAGAAAAGAAACTCACATGAATATAAAGACACCAAATGCGATCGGAGAAGTGTGTCCGATTGTTTCAACAGCCGTCACGTGGGTTGTAAATACTGCCAAAAATACCATTTAACTGCATGCCGATAGAAATAATACATATTGATTTCTGGTTTTCTCCTTTGATTTTCTCGTTAGCCAAACTCTGGACTTGATAAAAAAAATTGCGGGCTTTTGATTTTCTTTGTCAAAAAGTCAGGGGCTTTACCTCATCTGAAAAAATTTTCAACCCCTGATACCTTATCTTATTACAGTATAGGAATTAAGTTCATTTTTTTTTTTGTTATGGAAGTATGAACAGTACAATATTACAGTACAACATGAATGAGACAACAGTATTATTTCTCTTGTCATGTGTGTCATAACCCTCTGACATGGCCATCTTTCATGATTGTGAAGACATTAAAAATACTGTACACACCATGGAATAAAGGCTATAGTATATATGGTAACAATACATCTAATAAGTGGTCACTGTTTTATAAAGCGAGATTACTTTACTACCAATAAATCAACTCACAAAATCAGTAAGCTATGAGTGCTTCTCAAATATAGAAGGATTCCCTTTATAGTTCAAGTAACTGCATGTAAGTAGCCAATCAGTTTTTAGATTAGCCCTGTATTCAGAACTGATAAAACTCCTAAGAATTATAAGTTAAGATACATGTTAAATTAAGAGATACCCCTGATAATGTGTCTTATGGTAAATTTAAACTACAGTCATACTTGTGTATAAAGGCATCCTAAGGGAAACAGTAAAACAGGTTCAAATAACATGAACAAAGAGCAATGGGGATATAATTTCACTGGTCTCTAGAAGAAAATGACCCTTATATAGAGGTGACTTTTTTGTCTGAAGGCGAAGAACCCCAGCCATTCAAACAATGTCAAAGTTACCCATATATACCTTAATAAATTTAATTTAATATGTTTAATAAATATGCTTACCCTGGTAAATTAATCTCTTCTTTTAAATCACCATGACGATCATATATACGCACAATATGATCAAATCTGAAAAAATCAACAACAGAAAGATTAAAATAACAGTCACTCTTATAGTATAATTACTGTAAAGTTGTAATCAACTATGCTTTCTGTACATTGTTTAGGTAAAACAACTCTTAAAGACAAACTAAAAAGTTCTGAAAATGTGTATTACAAAATGCTGTATGGTTGGCCATTGGGTGGAACATTGAATTTCGTAAATATATAATTTGTTATGGTAAAATATTGGTAACCTTTATTTAAGCAAATTTTGGTATTAACAATTACATGTATTTATAAAAAAAAATTTGAGGTGATGAAGCACCTGCAGAGAGCAGTGCTTTTCCACTGGGTCTAAACAAAACAGGACTTTTGCCACTTATATTTTTTCATCATTGTCAGTATTTTTTGCCACTGTCAAGGGTTTTTCCACCAGTTAATGGATTTCTCCAAATTTTTATTCATTTATATTATTGCAATAAGAAACATAATTTTTGTCCATTAAACAGGGCTTAAATTAGAATTTGGAAAAACAAAAAGAGGTGCTGAGGTGGCAAAAATCTGAGACAGAGAGGTATTAAAATGAGGTTTCACTTCTATATTGTTTGTAAAGTACAACTTACCCTACAGTTGCGAGGTAGTTTCCAAGTGTCTTTTGCCAGCTGTATTGTATTACTCCTTGTCCTCCAAAGTTTTTGTTACTTAAACTATAGACACGCTACAATGAGGAAAAATGTCTGTGCAATTATAGTGGTGGACGGAGGATTTTTGGAAAGGTGGTGTTCTATTTTTTTATTGGTGCTGAAATATTAAGGTAGGGGGCCATCACTGTCAGTCATATTAGAAAACAACGAATTCAAAATGTAAAATTTTACAGCTTGCATGCAGGTGCTTATTCATGTTATTGCGAATGTGAAATAAATTCAAATATAAAAAAAAATTAATTGCTCAATTAAACATTCAATTTTACATGATAACAACATGAACATTGTATAAGCAGGCCCTTAGAGACTATTAATTAACAGTCAACTCCTATGCAGTGACAGCATAAAATCTTTATTCAAAAAATTGTGGGGAGGGGGGGTCGAAAAAAATCATTGCCTCTGAAATAATCCCGTGTGATCTATGAACGCACTTGATGGTTTTGTCTACTTTCTATTTCAAACGATTTATTTTACCTTCATGTTGAACACAGTTACGTTTTGTCGAGTCTAGAAAACGTGTTCTAAGTTTCAGTTATTTTGTGTACATAATTCCTCTTGGAAACAAACGATGGAATGCACAATCTTTTTGGACTTTTGCTGTGAGGAGAGCTTTCAAGGGAGACAATACTGAGAATGACACCGGGTTCTCTGTCGTGGGAGACTTATGGTTAGATTTAAATATTGAAAAAGTATAAATTGATTTACAAATTATTTCATTTATAAGGTAAATCGGTGTGCCTTAACTTCTACACCTATTTATAGCTAACACGCCTTTTTAAAATTTTAATTTTGTTAATTGTCGGATACAGGTGCTTCTATTGTCGTCTTTGAGATGTATGTTCCTCCAGTTGTTCGGAGCACTACTCGAATAATAGTGTACAACTATTCACAGGTACCTAGAGATATGATTGGTTGATTGATGATGATGATGATTATTATTATTATTAATAGTAATAATTTTGACCAAGCTTCGCATATAAGAATAAAAATAATCAGCCAGAGTAAAGAAACTAGATTAAAAATAAATTGGCCCATTATTTTGTTGCTGTTGCTAGCTACACAGGATGTGCTTACTATTCCAGAGCACCTAACCTCACTTCTTTGGTGGAAGTTCATGTGTTTAAATAAACTTGCCAGTTTTAGGTGTAATACTGTTGGATTATGAAATTGATTTTAACATGGACGAGTATATGTACGTGTGTTTGATTTGCTAGTTTATTGTGTAATTTTCTTTTTCTCTCTCATTTTCAGTAGATACCTAAAAATGAGGAACTCAATTTTAATGAATGCTGCTTCTCCACTCAGAAAGCATCCCCAAAGATCATGGAGTGTATTAAAAGAAATACTCATCAGAAAGTCAGGTCAAAACCTTCACACACGCCTCACCCATAATGCATCTGAAACCATGAGGAAGGTGGCATCTAACCCTATCATGGATTTACAACCTTTTATCTCTGTTCCAATAGTACCTGAAGGTGATGTGGTGTTCGAACCAACAGAGGAGGAAGTTACAGCAGGAACACAACTATTTATACCTAAACCCAGACACAGTATACGTTTTGTAAGATCAGTAGTGGATCTGGAGAAACTGCCATATTGTAAAGTACCAGAGGTAGACATTAAAGAAAATGAGTGTAATATTTAAGATTGATTGAATAGATTTTTACATCCCAGTAAAAAATGTTTCACTAATATTGAGACATCACCAGCTATAGGTGAAGTAACAGAAATTTTTACCTTTGGAGTGTGCTCAGTGCAGAGATTTTTCTGACCTTTTTGGGAAAAGGACCTTGGGATGAAATTGGGAAAATGCTCAACAAAAATGTAATTTTGGGAAAAATAACAATAACATATTAGAAATTCTAGACCACTAGAATACTGGTAATTGAACAAATTATATCAGTGTTCACAGCAACATAGCACTGTCTCTTTTGTTTCTTTATAAATCATCCAGCAAAATGTGGGTTAATATAGATTGAAATTGTTATCAGAACGAGATATCCTCCGAATATGATGTTGATGATCTTGTGAAATTTTTTCTCTCAAAGAATTGATAAACATAGCTAATTGGGAATTTTTTACTACAGAATCCGGAAAAATGTATGTTTTTTTAGCTCACCTGAGCCAAAGGCTCAAGTGAGCTTTTCTGATCACAATTTGTCCGTTGTCTGTCGTCGTCGCCGTCGTTGTCGTCGTCGTAAACTTTTCACATTTTCATCTTCTTCTCACGAACCACTGGGCAGATTTCAACGAGACTTGGTCAGATGCATGTCTTGGTCGGTGCAATTCAAATTTGTTCGTGGTGTTGCCATGGCTACCATAACTAGGTCAAGGTGACCTAGGGGTGCAAAAATCTTAAAAAGTCTTCTTCTCCGAAAGTATTGATTAGAGAAAAAATCTGATGTGATATTTGGCTTCTCTAGGGTCTTTAGCCTATAGTTTGTTCATTTTGTGAAATTCGGACAAAAAATAGGTTACGCGTTTTTGCGTTTAATTTTGAAAAAATCGTAAAATAGCTTCAAATTGTTATAACTTGACTATTTGGCCAGATAATGACATGGGGTTTTCAGTTTTGACATCTTCTTGTTAGTATCTTCAAATTGAGGTCAAGGTCAATTGTGAAGGTCGTGACCTAATTTTTTTTACCTCTGATTATAATTATTATCTCGAAAACTATAAATTTTTGTATAGGCATGTATATTAGAATGTTGTAGGTATTGATACAACAATCATTTTGGTGTATAGAAAAAGGTCATGGGTTCAAAGGTCAAGGTCACAGATGTAAAACAATACCAAAATGGTTACTTATCTCGAAAACTATAAACTTTTTGTATAGGCATTTATATTAGAATGTTGTAGGTATTGATACAACGATCATTTTGATATATAGAAAAAGGTCATGGGTTCAAAGGTCAAGGTCACAGATGCGAAACAATACGGAAATGTTTAATTATCTCGAAAACTATAAACTTTTTGTATAGGCATGTATATTAGAATGCTGTAGGTATTGATACAACGATCATTTTGATGTACAGAAAGAGGTCATGGGTTCAAAGGTCAAGGTCACAGATGCGAAACAATACGGAAATGTTTAATTATCTCGAAAACTATAAACTTTTTGTATAGGCATGTATATTAGAATGTTGTAGGTATTGATACAACGATCATTTTGATGTATAGAAAAAGGTCATGGGTTAAAAGGTCAAGGTCACAGATGCGAGACAATACCGAAATGGTTAATTATCTCGAAAACTATAAACTTTTTGTATAGGCATGTATATTAGAATGTTGTAGGTATTGATACAACAATCATTTTGATGTATAGAAAAAGGTCATGGGTTCAAAGGTCAAGGTCACAGATGCGAATCAATACCGAAATGGTTAATTATCTCGAAAACTATAAACTTTTTGTATAGGCATGTATATTAGAATGTTGTAGGTATTGATACAATGATCATTTTGACGTATAGAAAAAGGTCATGGGTTCAAAGGTCAAGGTCACAGATGCGAAAACAATACTGAAATGGTTAATTATCTTGAAAACTATAAAAGTTTTGTATAGGCATGTATATTAGAATGTTGTAGGTATTGATGCAATGATCATTTTGATGTAAAGAAAAAATTCATTGGGGTTTAGTATTTATGTTTTCTTTAAATCTATCAGCTAGCCATTAGTTATCAGGTGAGCGTATAAGGCCCATGGGCCTCTTGTTGCATTGGGAATGGGTCCCTTTACCATGTTTAATGGACCCTGTGGATATCCAGAAAAATCCCTGCAGTGCAATGTGTAGGGAGGGTTATTTAACATGCCACAGGGCATCGGTTTTAAAGGTCTTTTCCCAGTGTCTATGTGACTTTCATTTTTAAGTGCCTAGTGCTTCCCAAAAAACAGTGACTACCTACTTAGTATTTTCAAGTCTTGGTCAGGTTCGAACCCATTAACTCCCACATACTTGCGTGTAAATGTACCTGAAATAATATTTTATGTTAATAATGCCATTATTTGCATATATTGTGTTTACTTTTTGGTTGTTTTTTTTTTATCTTGATGACTTATATCTTGTGATATTGTAACATGTGTAATATGTTGTTGTGTAATAAAACAAAAATGGTGAAAAATTGAAAGATTAAAAATGGGGTTTTACTGTACTCTCACTTTTTTCAGGTGGCCTTTTTAGGTATGAGTAATGTTGGGAAGTCCAGTCTGATCCGGGCCATGTTTTCAGAAGCATTAGATGCATCTGAAAAAGTGTCTGTCTCTAAGAAGCCAGTAAGTAAATAATGCCTATGTATTCACAAAAATTTAGATCAGGAGTCAATTATGAGGAATTCCACCCCATTGATTTTGTTTGTACCTAAAATTACTACCGAATAAAGGTAGTTTCCCCTGGTGAAAAATGACTGAAATTTCCCAATTTTACCATTAAAATTCCAAAATTGACTGTGATATGCATCTACTAGCAAATTAAATCTAGTTGTCTTTTTCCCACAAAATGTAAGATGTTGTAACAATTAAACAAATTTGCAATGAGGATCCTAAGCTATTGCAAGTGTGTTATAAAACAGTTTGATGTATTTCAGAATTTCAAATTTTCCCAATTTAAAAGACAGAAGGTAGTTTTTACGAACAGAGAGTAATCTCTGGGAGTACTGTCATGGGAGCCGTTTGTAAAATCCGGACAGGCTGAACAACCGCTAATTGACAAACCTTGTTAAAAAATGTAACAAAATCAACGCACCCTTTAGAGTTGAGTAATGGGGTTTTATGTCCCACATGCCCCAGTCAAGAGTCTTTCACTTATATTGAGACAATCTTTTCTTAGTTGGTGGAGGAAACCAGATTATCTGGAAAAAAACTGCAACCTTTTGAAAGCAAACTGACAAACTGTCTCGCACAAAGATCTGCCCTAATGGAATTTGAATCCAGATGATGTTTGGCAAAACTGTGATCTGATAGTGTGAACTTTTAGACCACTGTGCCAACAAGGCCCCCTCATATCTTTAGAGGTTCCTTTTTCTAGGGTAACAGATTCTTTGATTAAGTTTATTCCTGGTAAGTAAATATTGCATTGTTATATTTATTATATATATATTGTTTATATTTATTATCATAACCTGGAAACCAAGTAGCACAGTCAGTAGTGTGAAATAGAGTGGTGTTATGATGTTTCATGCTACATTCAAAATTCTTTCACTTATATTGAGGCATGCAGTCATTTCTGGATTGTTTGAAAAATGAATTACTCAGAGAAAACCACAGACCTTTGGCCAGCGAACTAACAAATTTTTTGTACACTAAGATTTTTCTTGAGTGGGATTCTAACCCTATTGCCCTGTATGAGGCTGTTTGATACAAACTATAAAGCCTGTATAATTTTCCATTTGCACCTCTATATTTTGAACAGCAAAGGGTAGTCATGTGCAGGATAGGATATTTTTAAACAAAAAGTGAGAAGATTTTTTTTACTTTCATTTTAGGGCCATACAACAAGTTTAAGGTTTTTCCAGGTTGGTAAAGCCTTCACGTTAGTAGATATGCCTGGTTACGGACACAATATGCCACATCACTATGTGTCATCTGTTGAAATGTATTTACAGACACGCAAAAAGTAAGTATTAGCTGCGGATGAGTATGTGATACCACCTCCATTTTTTATATAGTCAGCCACTACAGTGGCTCAGTTGGTAGAGTGCTTTCTTCATATGTTAGAGGTTGTGGGTTTGAATGCATCCAACCTGCCTTAAAGGCCACCTCTATATAAGGTTCACCTGCTTATAGAAGCCAAAAGAATTGTTTTGTTCATATTATTTGAACCTTATAATTATAAAGATATATATCTTAGTATTGTGTTTTCAGACTTACAATGTGCTATGTATTTTCAGACTTGTGAGGTCATTTCTTCTTATAAATGCAGAAACTGGTATAGAAAAACATGATGAAATCGGAATCAAAATGATGGAGGAATTTGGCATTCCATACATAGTAAGTAGTGTATAATGTGTAGAGATAACTATATATCAGGTTATTCATTAAAAAATCCCTCAAACTTGGAATCAATGCATACCAAAAGGGTCAAGATCACAAGGTGAAACCATAGAAATAATGTAACAAATAGACAATGGGGAGGAGGGAGATTGTCTATGCTAAGTATTTTTGTATCATTCTAGAATAGTAGAGATAATTTCCCCCCTCAGAAAAATATCCTAGATTGAACACTGCCAAGGATTGCTGAGATTTGGAAAGTAAAGAATCTCATTCTGGTGGTTGAGTTTTCTATGCCTTCTCTACAAAACAGGGCTAGATTCTGTTAGCTTTTCAGACATACTTCTTGTTTTTTCTTACCACTATGGTGGCTCAGTTGGTAGAGTGCTCGCTTTTTATGTTGGAAGTCATGGGTTTGAACCCTGACCGGGTCTGACCAAGACTTAAAAATAGGTAGTGACTGTTCTTTCACCAAACACTCAGCATTTAGAGGTGAAAGTCATGGGATCCTGCAGAAGAGACCTTAAAAACCAATATCTTATGTCATGGCAGGCATGACATGTTAAAGAATCCTCCCTGCACATTGCCCTGAGTGTTCTTCTAAGGTCAAAATTCACATATCGTTGGCGAGGTCTCGACATAAGTGAAATGATTTTCACTGGGATATAAAACTCCATTCAATTAATCAATTTTTTTCAGTTAGTGATGACCAAGATAGACAAAGTCAACAGGTCTGTATTGTTAAGGAATCTATTATCTCTGATGGAGTACAGGAAGAAGAAAACACACTACTGCTTATCTCAACCTTTCATGGTCAGGTGAGTTTGATTAAAAGTTTAACTATAATAAAACCTTTATATAAAAACCACCCCTTGCACCATAGAAATATTGACTTGAAAGACAGGTGCTCTTCATATAAAGGGTATTTACAGAGGGTATTAATGGCTGAAAATTGAAACAGAGGGGCATCCCTAAAAACAAAAATCTTAATGGACTTGTGATCTTTATATAGAGTTGAGTTGAGTAATGATGTTTAACGTCCCAGTCAAGAATATTTCACTTATATCGAGACGTCGTCAGCTATAGGCGAAGGTGCAGAAATTTTCCCTGTGCGTTGCGCTGATGGCATTATACAGCAGGGTTCTTTAGCGTGCCAAGCCCATGGTGACACGGGACCTCGTTTATTTTAAATTTCCATCCGAAAGAACCGTGACTTTCATTTCATAATGCCTAGTGCTTGGCGAAAGAACAGTCACTACCCACTTTCAAGTCTTGGGTCAGACCCGGCCGGGGATCGAACCCACGACCTTCCACTTACGAAGCGAGCACTCTACCATCTGAGCTACCGCAGTGGTTTCTTTATATAGAGGTTCTCTTTTGATTAAAAAATGAAGCAAAGAGGCTATAAGACAATGGTTTTAATGTACATGTATGTGACTGTTCTCCAACTATCTCTTGTTTTATATTTACAGTTCAGTGGTAGGCACTGGTGTCCCATTATTACAGTCTTATATTGCATATGTAACAGGACAGATTCAAGTCAAAGGATCATGACAAAGATTTAAAGATTTGGAAAGAAGTTATATTCAAGTTCATATTCATCATTTTCATTGAACAAAGAGATCCATGTGGAAACAATTTAATTCTCTTTTGTTATAAGAAATTTTATTGGTCAGACAATTTCTATGGAAACAATGCCAATGAATTTTGATAGGTTTGTATGAATAAATTGGAATCATTTGGTGTCATTTTCATGGATGGCAAAAAAATATTTTATTTCTACAACCTTTTTTTACTCTTTATACATGATAAATCTTGTTGTAAAAGTGTTAAATTGCACTGATTTGTTATTAAAAATTGTAAAAATTGAAAGAATGAAATTAAATTCTTAATTATTTATTTTTTAAAAGAAATAAAAGAATTTGACATTGTGCCATGATGCTTGTGAATTATGCAATTAACCGAAATATCAGCTGAAATTTGCTGATGCGACATTAAACAACATTACAATCAATAGATTAACCTGGTGTATCTGGGTTTCTGTTTAGTAAAACTTCTAAAACTTGAAGTACAAAATTACCCCCTGGATGAAGGTTTTGGACCATCACAAAGTTAACCCTCCAGCATTTCTGCTGCACGCATGCACTTGAACATGCTGAAGTGACTAGATTGATATATTACTTATATCGAGATGTCATCAGCTGTAGATGAAGTGTCAGAGGTTTTTACCTATACAGTAAACTCTGGGAGGATTCCTTATTGTGCCACGCCTGCCTGTGACATGGAGCATTGGTTTTAAGGTCTCTTCCAAAGGACCCATGCTTAAATGTCAAGTGCTTGCCGAAAGAACAGTTGCTACCTATTTCCAAGTCTTGGTCAGACACTGGCAGAGGCTTTAAAACACACAACCTGCTACATACAGAGTGGGCACTCTATGAACTGATCTACTGTAATGGTCTACTATTTGGATGGAGGAGCAACACGGTACAATAAAAAGAATTCATCCTATGTCTCTATCCTTTCATATTTATTTATGTTTAATGTTTAAATCAAAATAAAAGTACTTTTGGACATTAAAGTGAGGCGAGGTAATGTTTGTTTACATTTTAAGTTTCCAACCTTGTGAAAGGATAGAGACAGGATGATTTTTTTTAACCATATCAAGTGACTGTGAAGAGCAAGTACATTGCAAGCTCAACCCAAATTCATTTCAGCAACATTTGAACATATTCCTTACCATAACCTTAATGCTCTCCTCGCCAGAGGGCGCATAAGGCTGCAACACTATCTTTCCATTTTTGCCTGTCTTTTGCTTCATATTGAACATATTAAAGGGACTAGAACAATGTGACATAAAATGTTTTGTTTGGGAATATAGTACAGTCTGCTATGGGCTCCAACCCATGATTCTATTAAATAATGAGTCAATGGCATGACTGCTTTACCGCTTGGCCATTCATCCACAGCATCAAAAGTAACAAATCATGATCATTATTGTAAATATTTATTCTAAAACAAATGTTATAATAATAATATTAATTATAATATAACTAATAAAATATTATAATAATTATAATTTTATATGATTCCATAATAATATGTTATCAGTGTGACATTACGTGTAAATAATCATAATTATTATTTATTAATAAGTCAGCCATTAATACTCTTGAACACAAAAATAAACACATCAGTATACTAAAATATGATTAATATTAATTAACACTCATTGTTTCATAGAAAACTTCTAAACTTTGATAACTTTAACATAAAAACTGATGAAATATATTAACTAGTGATGATCTAATTTGCATAATTTTTTTGTATTTTTATTTTCTTCTCTCAAATAGCCTTTGTATTTTTCCGATTTTCTTGAACATGATAAAGTAAGCTTTTAATTAATTTTCTTCTTTTCCCCAAATACTGTTGATCTTTTTGGCTGTACAGATCATGATTTTAATAGAAAATAGTTACGTTTTTGGTTGTGACCAAGTCCACTATATTTCTTTTTATTCTAACATATGTTATAATTATATTGGGCAACACTAAAATTGCAGTACTGGTAATAGAAGGAAAAGGAGAAATTAGATTTTTTCTCTGTAAAAAAAATAATTAAAATTTTGAATTTATACAGCAGCTTAAAACAAATTGAAAATTTGAAATAGAAAAAAAATGCAAATTATGTGATCACTAGTTAAATACATTTTCACCAGTTTTTGTGTTAAAATTTAACCATGTTAAAGTAGCTGAAAAGATGCATATGCATTGCAATAAACTGAGTGTAAGGTATTTCTGATTACGGTTTAGTAACTGATGCTCTTGGAGTGGAGATTAGTATTAATGTTTTCATCCTGTTCAAGATTCTTTCACTTGTATTAAAGCTGTAAATTCTGAGATGATGGAGAAAACTGGAGTGCCTATAGAAACCATCCAGGTCTTTGGTTGTTATATCCAAGTTCTATTGTATTTTACTGTATGTGATAGATTTCCATAAAATAAAACTAATCATAGTTCTAATACTTCTAATAAAATTTTACTGGTCTATTTAAGCAGGTGGCCCTTTTAAAAAAGTGTACTTTAAAGTAGGTTTGACTGTATTTGAAATAAGAAAATAAGTTCAATCTGAAACTTATTGCAATAACAAACCAAATGACTAGCTTTTTAACTATAGGTTCATCATAATTTAATTTCCCACCGCAATACAACAAAATCAAATTAGTTGCCATGGTAATGGAATCAATAAAGTTCAAGAATGACTTCTGGTGTGGAATGTTATGAATTTTTTTGTTTGAAATAATCCATTACTAATAGGGGTTGCTGACTTACCACATGATCAAAACCCTTTAACGTTTGTATGGAACAATTTTTGAAATTGATTACGTAACAAATTTCAAAAACAAGGTACTTTTTACAGGAAAATATTGTTTTTTACTTTTCCTATCCAACAAAAAATAGTTCCACACAAACATTGTAGGAGGTTATCATGTGGTATGACGAGGAACCTCATTTATTTTAATATCATGTTTTTCATTAGCAAGAAAATTGGCAAAATAGCACTAATAATATTAATTTTACAGATATTTGTTAAATTTTGTATTTGTAATCAATTCATTTAACACATTTAATTTGAAGTAAGTAGTTACAGCACAGTTGGCCCCGGTTTCACAATTATTTCTCAACTAAGATTTGCTTAACTTAAAATCTGACAATTTTCGACAATATTTTTTTTAGTTGAGTAATTGTGTGTTTAATATCCCAGTCAAGAATATTTCACTTATATTGAGATGTTGCCAGCTATATAGGGGAAGGTGCAGGAATTTTGCCTGTGCATTGTGCTGATGGCATTATAGATCTTTATCATGTAATGCCTACTGTAACATCGAAGCTAGTTTATTTTAAGTTCCCATCTGAAAGAATCGTGACTTTCATTTCGTAATGCAGAGTGCTTGGCAAAAGAACAGTTACTACCCACTTTCAAGTCTTCGGTCAGACCCAGTCGGTTTTCGAACCCAAGACTTCCCACTTACAAAGTGAGCACTCTATCAACACAGTGGTTTCCAATATTTTTTGGTACTGCAACTAAAATGTTTCATAAAAATTTGAAATGTAAATGTAAAGCGCTTATAATCATCTTAAATATGACACCTTGAGGTATGTCTTGAAAACTAACAATATTATTCAGATTTCAAATTTGTCAGAGTTAAGTTAAGGAATATTTTATTCAAATAATGATTGTGAAACAGCCCAGCATACATAAAATTAAATTAATTTAATTATTTTGATTTCTGTACATGCATGCCATTTTGAAATAACTCAAGAAACATGAGAAGGTTACTGTTAATGAGAGTATTTTAAAAACCAATACAAAAACAAACAGTGAAAAGGGTGATTTTAGATCACCTGGACACAGTATCCCACTTCCCTAGTGTGTGACTCTCTCTCTCTCTCTCTCTCTCTGTAATGAACCATGTGAAATTTTATGTCTTGCTTAAAGACATACTACACAAACAGGCAGGGGCTCAAACCCATAAACCTGCCGCCCAAACTGCTGGGTTGGACATATTTAAGTTTCCTATGCTCTGTTGTCCTGGAATCCTGCAGCTTGAATTGTTATGTAACAATATTGAATGTTTATAAATAAATATTTCCTAAAACAATTACAACCATCTAATATACAGCACTATATACATGATGTATATCTATAAATACCAAATAGAGTACATATACATGATATATAAATAATTAAAAATATTTTGTGTTACCATGGTAAAAAGTGCATTGTGGCACAAAAGTTAATGGAACATGTTATACACAGCCATCCATAAATTATTATACATGTTTAGGACTGGTCATATCATTACAGACTGGAAAATTTCATGAAAATGAAATTGTTGAAAACATCATTTGGCTAAATTTAATTGTCTCTTAGCTGAAATAGTATATTTATCTTGAGAAATATATTTTTCCCACATTTATTGTATTTTTCCCAATTTGTTATAAAAACTCCATGAAAATTGTTTTGTTTTTTAACCAGAAAAAAAAAACCAAACAAAAGAAAACCAACTTTGTTGCATAACTTTAGATCGTTCATGTAAGATATCACTTTTAAATACTGCAAAAACTTCAATATTTCCAATTTGATCAATGAAATTTGACATGGTGAATTTAATATAACCTATGGCAATTATAAGTTTGTATAACTGTTATTTATGGATGGCAGTATATATATATATATATATGTATATATAAGAGATCCATTTATCACAGAATATGTGGATTGATATGATACATTTAAAGCTACAATAAATTAACATCATCTTATCATAATGCAGTTAAACATAATGAAAAAAATTGGCTTTTATAATTCAATGTTTAAGACATTTAACATACACAAAACAAACAACAATGTCAGTAACTGATTGGTAAAGTGTTTTACAGCCATGTCAAGATTATTACTGTAAAACACTTTATTTTCGCGATATTTGTATCAAAGTCATTTCGCGGCATAAAATTTTCACGATACCCCGTTGTGAGCATGATCCCATCATGAGCCCCTCATGTTAAAGTCCATCCATATTTATTCGATCAAATTTATTTTCGCGCATATTATTTTCACGATTATTTATGAACCTCGCGAATTTCGCGAAAATAACATGCACGCGAAAATTTCATGTTTTACAGTAAGTTCACTCATATCTAGGTGGATGGTTCCAGATTGGTACAGGAAACCAGATTGGTACAGGAAACCAGAGTTAGATGACTTGGAGAAAACCACTGTCCTTCATCAAGCAAGCTGAATAACTTGATCATAAAAAGATCAATCACAAGTGGAAAGTACACACAAAGTACTTGTGTGTAACCGCATAATACACATTGCCTGCCATGATCACATCAGGGAAACATAGTTAACGTTCAAATGTAAAATGTACCCATACAAGCCTAAGGCTTACTAAAGAAGCTTAATAGAATTAGTGGCCCCAAGTGAAAAATCTCAACTGAATTCCTTCAAATGAATTTAATATGGCTCAAAATTGACAGTGTACCACTTCCGAGGCCCATACTGGCCACCAAACAGTAACAGGAAGGACAAAAATTCCAGGATCAATTCAGGGACCGAAGCTGGGGCTTCCTGCACTATAGGCAAGTGGTTTACAAACTGATTTTCTGAAAAACTTGCAGATCACCAAACTATAAAAAGAAGGAGAAAAAAATGCATGGCTGTTCAAGGAATCGAATGTGGGACCTCCCTACTACACTATAGGGGAGGAGTGCTTTACCAACTGAGCTACCCAAACCACCACAAAACTTTTTAAGTTCATACAGACACTGAATTCCTTTTAAGTCTAATATTTACAATACCTGAAGTGTATTATTGTTTTACAAACATTCAATTCTAAATAGTTTAAACATATTTTAAAAATGATAAATATATGTAAATATATGTAAGTTATATTCTCATAAAAATGGATGCTGCTCAGTGTTTCTACCATGACCCATTGTCTCCATGACGATAAATTGGCCAAATGGTATCTAAAGCTTTAAATAATTAAAATAAAAACATTGTGACATAGATATATTAAAATACTCATCTCATTTTACACAGACAAAAATGCTGCAAGTTCATTGTATTTGGCACCGCAAAAATAGTGAAACAACATTTATTATAATAGTTAAGAAAAATAAATACAGTGGAACATGTGAAAACAGGATCCTGAATAAAACAAAAACCTGTGTAATTTGAAACTGAACTCTGGATAAACCAAAAACATGTCTAAATTTAGAACTCTGCACTAACCAAAACCCGGTCTTAAACTAATGATTTTCAGACATATTAATATTTTTAAGAAATTTGCCCGTAAACCTGAAAATCTGTGTAAATTGAAACCTTGAACTCTGAATGAATCAAATACCTGTCTTAATTAACTAGATTTAGATAATTTCAAATATTAATATTTTGGTGAAATTTACCTGTATAAACTAAAAACAAATGTCTAATTTGATGACAATCTTCAGTCCAGAAGATGTTTAGTTTTGACAGATTCCA
This sequence comes from Anadara kagoshimensis, assembly GCA_021292105.1. NCBI lineage: Eukaryota > Metazoa > Mollusca > Bivalvia > Arcoida > Arcidae > Anadara > Anadara kagoshimensis. The sequence goes on along the minus strand of CM037873.1, from coordinate 53,985,601 downwards.
CTGTACATGGTAATTATACCTGAAACATCAATTGTGAGCACTTATAGCTTAGTGATCCCTCAGGATACCAAACTGAGGCTAGCCCTCTAGTCTTACAAAACTGAGGTCAGCCCTCCAGTCCATGACCTGTGATTTATTTTACAGTTATTTTCTGAATTCTCTGACACATATCTATACCCTGTAAAGTACCTGTGATTTTCATTCAGACCTGTAATATTTTGTAAATCCCCTTATTGTTGTAACGCTCCCCCCTCCTTATTTGGGGGATATAATAAATTATTACATGACTGAAAAATTTCATACAATCTGATTGGCCTAGAAGCAAACTGATTCGCAGGATAAAATGTGATATCCAACTGGATATCGCATTTTCATCCCAGACAGTACCCATAAATAGATTAGGGAATTTCCAATTTCAATCAACACTTCTCTGAGTTTTGGTTTGTCTGATTGGACAAGACTCGAGTAAATATCCAATCATATGCCTTCTTTCATGTAACTTCATGGGACTTCCTGTAAATCATGACATCATAATTAAAAGACGTCAAAAGATAGTATGTGCCGACGTCATTGACACGGTTTTGGCAATTCACAAAAATGATATGTTGTCAGTGTAAATGTTTGCCTCTGTGGAAATCTTAGAATATTGGAGGCAATTTTGACATCAAAAGATGCCATGGACACAAAAAAGTTAACAGATAGTGCTATTAAACTAACAAGAAATTATTTAAAAGAGTTTTTAAAACCGTCTTTACCGACTCTATGAACGTCTCCAGTAATTTATGTCGATCATTTTGCTAAGTACACTAAAATCTGATTTTTTAAATGTCATTTTGAAGTGTCATATAATAAAACAATTATTGTCTTTTGATATCGGTGGATATGGGATTATACGGACCTGACAGACATTATATGTTAATTTAATAAAATATCATATTAACTAACTAATATAATTTATATACTGAAATTTCTGTCTACAATCAAGATATGCAGTGTATACATACAGACCTTAAACATGTTAAATTTGGTATATTTAGATGACGGAAAAAAAAATTAAGAACTTTCAAAAATAGAAATAAATAATATTTATGATTGATTATATGTATTTCATGAGTCTATGGATATACAGCAAAAACAGTTAAATGACAGAAAAATTGACAAAAAGTTTTAGAAAATAGAAATAAATATTTTTTATGATTATATTTATCTCATGAACTCATATACAGCAAAATAAAATATTCTTATATGTATTTCAGGGATCCATGTACAGCATATATCTGTTCCAGGACGGAAAAATTTTAAAAGAACTTTAAAAAAAAAGAAATAAATAATTTTGAACATATGTATCTCATGAATCCATATACAGAAAACACAGAGGATGGAAAAATTTATAAGAAATTTTAAAAAATAGAAAAAATAATTTTTGTTATATATTCTTATACAGCAAACAACATCTAAAATAAGTGACTAGAATTTTATAAAATTTATTTTCTACATGTGGACGGCAAAAATTTCAACGAGTGCAAAAAAAAAATCAAATGAGGTACTAGTATTCTAAAAATGATTAATTTTTTTTTAAAATATGGCATTTTTAGTTTAACTATTAACAGATGAGATTCAAAGGCAACAGTTTGAAGGCATTTATAAATATATCTATAATGTTTACACGCATGTGTGTCGAAAATATTCTATGACTGTGCTGCCTTAAATTTTTCATGAAATCAAACTATTACACAATTAAGGTGTAGAAAATATTCTATGGCTGCGCTGCCTTAAATTTTTCATGAAATCAAACTATCATACAATTAAGGCAAGTGAGCAAGCCCAAGATCTGTTAACTATTTAATGGTGCTTGTGATAATTTGTAAATTTTTCATGTTAATACATAAAACACTGATTTTTTTTAGATCTTAACCCAGTTATAATTTCAGATGCTACAACTGGTCAAAGGCAATTTATTTGAGAAATTTTCACATTTTTTCTTCAATGACCTACCAGGTATTTTGTGGCAGAAACAATTAACCAGTCTGTTTTTTCTTATTTCTCTATTATTAAAAAACCATAATTGAATTAGATTTAGAGTACTGGAATGACAAAAGTACAATGTATTCAAGTCTAGGTATTTTGTAGCTGTGACTAAGAAAACAATAAAACCTTTTACATGTTTTAACCATGACTACTGGTTTCCATAGTAACAAAAAAGTTGCACATAACTTGTCAGTTTTGCATATGCTATTTGTTGCTTTTTCAATCATCAATACATGACTAACTACCAGTTTAGTAGCAGTCACTGAGATGGACTACCTTAAGAACTTCTCATAAAAAAATTCATTGACATGTCACAAACTGTTAATTAAGCCGACATCATGTTTGTTCCATTAACTACTAGAATCAGACTGGGATAGATTTTCAAGACCTTTTTCAAAGCAACCCTTCTACTTGTCACAAACTGCTAAATTATGTAGATGTTATGTATTCTTCCATCAACTACTACTAACTGATCATGTTGACTCTGTTAGACTACCAAGAACTCCTAAAGCAATTCTCCTTGTCACAAATTGCTTATAGGTGGCACATATTGTTCAATCAACTGCTAGAAACAAATTGGATTGACTACCAAAAACTCCTAAAGCAATTATTCTACTAGCCACAGACTGCTTATTTAGCAATTTAGGCAACCTGTATTGTTCAATCAGTTCCTATGATGAACATGATGAGCTACCAAAAACTTGTAAAGCAACCCTTCTACTTTTCACAAATTGCTAATTTAAGTGTAATGTTTTGTTCAATCATCAATACAAGACCAGCTACTGGCAACAGACTGTGAGGGACTACCCAAATCTTCTCCTAAAGCAACTCGTCTACTTGATACAGCCTGTAAAACAAAAAATAAATAATACTGTAAAATTATTATCTGTGGGGTTAAAATTTCAGGGTTTTATAATTTAAAAATAATCTTTGTAGAAAATTTTTAATAATTGTGTTTTTTTAATAACAACTCCATTGGGAACCTTGGTTAGTAAACATTTTGATATGAGGTTACATTTCATGATGTTTAATAACCCACAAAAATAGCTAAATTTAATTCTCCATAAACATTTGTGATTTTATGGTTTTTTAGATACTTTTTTTTATTAATTTTTGGTTTTTATTTTCCCAGACTTAATTAACAGACCCCAGTTTCACAATCATTCCTTAGCTAAGATTTTCCTTAACTTAAATTTAGCAAATTTTTGTAATCTCTTTTTGGAACTACTGGTGAATATTTTTGCCAAAACTAAATGCAAATGTTTTAATCTAGAAGTGATCTTAAAAATGACACCTTAAATTCCTCAATATCTTGAAAATTAACAAAATTACTAGTATATCAATTTGAAATTTTGCAATATTTAAGTTAAGGAAAATGGTGCCTAGGTTTGGTGCCTAAGGGTTCACCAAATATTTACAAACTTTAGGCCACATTAAGGTTTCTGATAAAATATAAAAGGATAGACATTCACTATTATCATTTTAGATACAATTAATGTACTTGCTGGTTCCCAATGAGTGCCATTTTGATAATTTCATGTTTTTATCCTAGGTAAAGGAAAATATTATTTGTTCTGCTACAACCATCCATGCATACTAGTATTTTAACCTCAAGCTCCAATAAATTTACCTGACAGGTAACTACAATTTAAATGCAATGAATAGATTTCTGGGACCCCAGTGACCCAGTGGTTGAGACCTGGTGTATGTCACAGTACCTCTCACTGTCCGAGTCCCACTTTGGCAGTGCTTAGTACAAGTCACTTTAATAGGTAAAGGTTGGCGGTTTTCTCTGGGAATTCTGGATTCTCCACCATCCAAAAATGACTGACTCTATATAAATGAAATAGTCATCTTGACTGAGACATTAACACACAAATCTACATCTATTTACATCATCCTTCTAATTTAATATTTGGTGGGATGGGGCAGGATGGAGGGAAGTTGGGTGGAGAGAAGTGGTCTGAGATAATGGTGTTTATACCCTAGTCAACATTTGTGACTCATAATGAAGCAGTCAGTCTTTTGGATGGAGGAGTTAACACCAGAGAAAACTATTTCAAATTATGTATGCAGCCTTAATTTTAACAAGTGTTTCAAATTCTAAAAAAACAGTGTAAAACTTACCTTTTTGAGTATTTCAGCTATAGAATGTATGGTGCCTTTACTGACTTGGCTAAGGTCCTGAAGCTGGTTGGGGTGTGGCTTTGATATAGACTGAAGTGCATCCTTTTGGTCCTTTAGCTCCACTGACTTTACACCAAACACTGATTTACTCACTGATGGAGTTACAGAAAGTCCAGTCTTCTTAGGGGCAGGAACATCCGCTATTTGATCACCTGACTTTATTTTAACATTTGCCCTGTATGGTTTTAAACCAGATGAGGCAGGTATCTGAGTACCACTGTTTGATGACACTGGAAGAGGAGGAGGTGGCGGGGGTGGTGTATAACCAATGGAGGAGGGGGCGGGGGTACTGGAATGTTTGACAAGCTGTCAATCTTCTGATTTGATTGTAGAGTGGGTGGGGCCACTGGAATGTTTAATGAGCTGCCAATAGTCTGTTTTGTTTCCAGAATCTTTTTACCATCTACCCAAGCTTCTATACTATTTCTGGACTGGTTAGTTGACTTTTCTAAGTGAGTCTGAGAAGCTAAACTTATTTCAGGAATATTATCACTTTCCTCAAGTCCATAATTTTGTGTCAACTTGGCATGCATAGTTTTAAACAAAGTCTCTTTGCTTTTACTGGCAGAATATCTTTGCCGGCTTTTAGATATTTTCTTTTGAGTCACATTATTTGATTGATCTGATTCAACATTATCAGTGTTTTCAGATTCTTTCACTGTGTTCAACTGAACCAAGTCCCTTGAACTTTCACCTCTGACCTCTGAATCAGCCATCTGATCGGAGATTTGTGATTTTTCATCCACATTTTCACCTCTACTCTCTGATCCCATGCTCATTCGAACTGAGTGTTCAACCATGTTTTCACCTCTGCCCCCTGACCCTAGTTCATCAGGTAAACTAAAGTCTTCTAAGCTATCTCTAGGAGTCGGAAAAGACTCATCTAAACTATCAGTGCTAATATCACTGACATCATCATCACCCAAATGACCTTTGACATTGGGGTCATGTGAAGCTCCCAAATCAGACAGTTCTAATTTGGGTATATGTACTACCAGATTAACTGGTTTAGAAGATTCAGTTTTTTCCACAATTTCATCAAGTTGTACACTTGACCTTCATAACTCATCTCCTCCTCATTTTAAAGACCGTGCGAACTGATTCTGTCCATTTCATCTTCAGTTTCTTTCAATTGTGTAGATTTTGTGACCTTGAAGATTCTTTTGACATATTGTCACTTGAACTTTCTTGAAGTTTTGGTGATGATTTTACTTCAATAACACATACTTTTACTTTTTGAAATCTCCTTTTTCGATTTTTCTGATTTCAAGTCCTCCATTATTTTTGTTTTTTCTGGATTCAGATTGTATCTCTCTCTATCAGTTCCAGCTCTGCGAGATAGATTCCCTTTCTGAACCACAGATAATTCTTCCATCAAACAATCATATGACCGACTTGTTTCCCATGCGTCTGCGTACCTGAGCCGTCTTTCTTAGTGATGTTCTTGGTCTTGGTGAAGGTCTGGAGAGCTTCTTTGGTGCTATTTGCAAACTAGTTTCAATGCCAACAAGATCGATTTGCATGATTAAAGTCAAAATCCTCAACAGTCTCTTTTTTCTTAGTAACCATGGAAACATCAGACGGTGATTTTGGAGATTTTGTATCATCAGATTTGAATGCTTCGTAACAGTTTGATTTCTGACACTATCATTTTTTCTTTCTGATAAAACTGGCTCATTGTTATTTAACTTTTGATCTTGCAGACTGAACATTTTCCATGTGAACTTTGACCTCTGACCTTGCAGACTGTATAGCCTCTATATCAAGTCTGGTAGAGACCAGACTTATTATTGTTCTGGCTGACTGAACATCTTCTAAAGCTTCATCAGGATTCCTGCTTCCTTAAATAAGCTTGCCATTCTGGTGGGAATGCCATATTTTCAAGTATCTTTAAAATTTCCTGGAAAATACATAATATAAATTTATTTTTTCTGAAAATGTTTGGATTTAAGTGGAAATTGGAGAAAAATACCTACCCGGTCATCCATAAAGTCATCCTTCCATCCATACAACAATCCACTTACCCATTCACCCAACTGACCAACCATTCATCCATTACCATCATCCATCCATCCATCCATCTAACAATTACCATCCATGCTTCTGTCCATCTTCCATCCATCCAAACATCCACCCATTAACTAGCACACCCAACCAACCAACTAACCATCCATCCACCCACCCAACCATCTATCCATACATCCAGCAAGGCATCCATCCATCATCTAGCCACATACTCAGCTATCCAACCATCTAACCATCCATCCAGCAATGCATCCAACATCATTCCATCCATACATTCATCTAGCCACATACTCAGCTATCCATCCATCCATCCATCTATCCATCCATACATCCATTATTATTTTTATAAAGTTTTTAATAATGATTGTTATTAGTTACAACTTCTTGCAGATGGAAAAATTCCATTAAATCGTTCTACAATAATACCTTAAATGATGGTCGTCTAGCAGGATTTGCATGCCAGCATTGTACAATAAAGTCCTTTAACTCCTCTGGACAATTGGCTGGTACTTCTGGTCGTTTATTTGTTCTCACTTTTTCCAATATCTGTATAAGGAAAATACAAAATAAATTAAGTCATTAAGTGAATACAATATTAAGTGTTTTTATTCTTCGAAAGAAGATCTGCCTCATTTTCTAAGTATGATTTTCATTGATGTGTCACATAATAATATTTCAAGCATTGGTTAAGAAAACTCATATGATTTCCATTCATGGTACATGAGTAGTCTGACTTATCAAAGTTCTTTTGTGAATTAATTGATATATAAAATTTCTATTATGCTCCATATTCTTTCCAAGTAAAAAATGTAAAATTTGAAACTTTTAAAGCAATTCAAGAATTCTTCCTACTTGTGAAACTTCTTTGCTTAACATTTAATGTTTAATTTCTTACCTGAAATACTGACGAGCCTTCATATGGTTGTTTTCTAGTTAACATTTCCCAGAGTAATATACCAAAACTGTAAACATCAGCTTTACTTGTTATCTCCCCTGATGTGAGTAGTTCCGGTGCCATCCACGTGGGTGGACTGTGTAATGGCTTTGATTTTGCAGCAGATGCTTTAACATCAGCATCATGTCTGGGTTGAAAAAAAAAATTAAGATTAAGTCATGATTGTAATGAAAATCATTACTGTAAACCAATTTTTATTTGCTTGCAATTAACTTTAGCTTGTTTCATGAGGACAAAATAATCGTGAAAGTTAATCGTCTCTAACCTGTTTCCGAAAAAATGGTTTTATTCATACCAAATATTCACCTTTAATCAATATCATGAAAGTTAACTGTCACGAAATAGTTTTGGCAAGAGAATCGCAAAAGTTAATTTCCGTGAATAAAAGTTAGTTAACAGTAACTACTATATAATTCAGGTCTAGCATAGCACCATTTATTCAAGGTTTTAGATATGAAAATCAATAAAGGTTTTATAATGTCATATACCATTACAATCTATGCATTCTGTTGTAATTTATGAGCACCACAGTACATACCATTTCAGCCACAACATAAAATACTGAACATTTTAAAATCCTTAAGGAAATTTACTCTCACTGGTGACTGACTTAGCAAAAAGAAAAATGTAAATTATTTTGACAAAATCCTGGGTACCGTATTCAAAATAATTATCTTGGCAAAGTTAAACAATTTAAGAGGACAGAAATTAACTTATATCAAAATAATAAAGGCTTTCAGAGAAAGAATGGTGCCTCAGTGGCAGCGTCTCTCACCACCTAGGTTGAAATTCCACTTGAGACAGATCATAATGTGAAAGAGTTTGTCAATTCTCTTGCCAAAGGTAACTGGTTTTCTCCAGACACTCACGTTTCCTCTACCATTCCTAAGCTGAATGCCTTGATATAGTGAAAAAATCTTGCCTGTGGTGTAAAACACAATTCAAGAAAGAGAGGGAGAGAGAAATAATGAAACTGTTCTGAACATCTAGTTCATCAAAAATAAATTAAAAACCCCTTTAACCTAGCATTTTAACATTGGATACTAAAGCTCAAAAGTTGGGAATAATATATTAAGCTCTTCTACATTTTGCACAGGCAAGGTAACATTTTAGTCTAGAAGAAACCTTACAGTAAGCATTAGAATAAAAGCAGAGATAGCTGAAATTTAGTGTATGCCGTGATCAATCCAGGATTTTTTATAAGTCGTCATTTTTCAAAATCTTTCCTCTAAAACACAATAACACCAATATTGTTGTTTATTGTAAGAGCGTTAAATCCAGGATTTTTCAGAAGTTGGAATTTCTCAAAATCTTTCCTCTAAGACACCATAACATCAATATTTTTACATGCAAGTAATATTAAATTTGTCCTACTAAAGCCTTAATAATGGGATCATTTGTCAAAATAAGGGATACATTGCCCCATGGCCCCTTCTAGAATACACCTTGATGTTTGTGTAAAAAGGCTAGAATTTTATTGTTGTGAAACTGTTAACTGTTAAAATGACATTAAATAATATTTTAACATGTTCAACTCCATGTGAATTTTCCCAAATTATACATTATAATTTGTGCTAAAAATGTACATGCTAAAATTGATATATTTACAGTAACATACCTGTATTGCAATTCATGTACTAAAATATGGATTTCATAGGTGTGAACAGATATCATTGTCATAGTAGGTTTGTCAAGGAGACTTTGACAAATATATAGTGAGAGAGGCATTGATGGGAAAACAATTATGTACTTTCAAATACAAGGTATAACACCTGGTATTTATGTTACACACATACATATATTTGCAGGTTGCATGGATAAGCAAAAAATGTGAATCAAACAATATGGTGAACAAATCAACACAGAAGTGAACATAAACAAAGAGTACATAACTGGTAACAGGATTTAAACACACAACCAATCTTACCTGATAATATTGTTACTGAAAATATGTTAAAATTTCTCTATACCAATCATTTACCAAAATTTTATTTAAAAAATAAATTTCCAATATTTATATTTTCTTATTTTTTTCTCTATATCAAATTCTTTTTGCCAACTGACATCATCTAAGAAACATTCTGTTCCTGATTCTCATTCATAATACCAAATAAACAGACCAAGTGAAATGAGAGAGAGAGAGAGAGAGAGAGAGAGAGAGAGAGAGACAGATGCAACAGTAGTTAAACATTAACATTATTAATTTTGCATAAAATTATTAATAAAATGTTATATTTAAATCAGCTAAATCTAAAAGTTAGATAAATCATAAAATTCTAATTTTTCTACCAAAAAAAGTAAATTTAATATTTTAAAAAATGAAATAAAATGGAAAAGTCAAAGTAAAAGTACCTGAATTTGGAAAAACCAAAATCAGCTATCTTAGCACGGTCATTGCTGCAGATAAGTACATTCATTGATTTGAGGTCAAGATGTAGGACTGCTGGTTTGTGTTGGTGTAGATAGTTCATTCCTAATGCAATATCATGTGCCACTCTGTAATATTCAGCATGGTCCAGCGGCTCACTGTAATGCAAGTTAGTAAAATACATTTATCTAATCATTCAATGAACCTTAATTGTCATTATTGGAAAAAAGATAGAACTAAACAAGAGTTGACATACATGCATTAAATCAGTGTGACAATTACTATTAAGAACACTGTTATTAAGCAAAATAAAAAAATAAAAAATACTCAAATTGGAAATTGACCTGATTCTTACCAATATTTGCCTAATTCTATTCTCCTTTGTTTCAGGGAATATGATTTGTCAAATCCTTTTAAGGATCCGATAAGATGGTGGAGTTGTTGCACATAGAAAACTTTTAGTTCAAATTGAAAATGAAGTGTAAGCTTCTGGGAAGAGACTGACATTGAACAGTTACTGTAGATTACTTACTGATAAAATATTGCCATTAGAAAAAATTGTAATGTTTTTGTAAAATGTGACTATAACCTCTGAAAAATGGATTTTAGTAATAATGAATATTGTGGGGGATAATTAGATAAGATAACCTTACCTTTGTCCCTCATCAAGTCTATGATTAACCTTACCTTGGTCCATCATGGAGTCTATGATACAAACTGCCTCTACCCATGTACTCTAGTACCATTAACGGAAGTTTATCTGCTGTACACACACCAATCAGAAGCACAACCCTCGGATGTCGTAAATCTTGTAACAAATTCACCTGTAATGTCAAAATATAAATGCTTAATCACCTTGTACAAGAATTACTTTGATTCATATACAGCCAGACTGGTTTAGATAAGCCACCTATGGGGCTGTTTGGTAAAAATGAAGGGTCATTGCTGTCTCATTTTTGGGGCCCATATTCTGCCTCATTCATAATCAAAATGGTTCGTCTTTTTTGCAAGTAATCCCTTTCCAAAATTTCACAATTTTAGAAATTTCAGCTTTCAAAAAAAATTTTTTGAGTTTTCTATCACTTTTTCATTTTAACAATTTTGGACATTATGATGCTTATTTTCACAATTGCAGGCCCCCTACCCCATTGACAAAAGGGTTGGAGAGAGCCCTGAAGTGTTGATTAGCCCTATAAACATGATAAACATGATAAATGTAATTATGTACCTCTGCAGCAAAATAATTCCTATCATGTGATGATAATGGCAATTTGAGTTGTTTGACTGCCACTTCTGAACCTTGATATGATCCTTTATATACTCTGGAAAATGCACCTTGTCCAATAAAATCTGCAAAATAATACATTAAACATGTTATAATATTCCTCAATAACTTTGTCATCTCACTTATTGCCACAGAATTTTGAACTCTAAAAAGTTATTCTATGTTTTTCTTTATAAACCTCTTTCAATATATTGTCAGCAGAAACCCCTTTTGTAATGCCAACACTTGACTGAATGACTGATAAATCAAAGTTTTACTGTTATACATAATTAATAAACCACATAAAACCATTTAAATTTCGTCAAATATATTGATATATTGAAGCCTTATTCTATTTCAGCAAAAATTTACATTCAAACAACACTTGTCACCACCAGCACCACCACATGGGTTTTGTCATTTGGTTACGAGAAATCTCCTATCATCATCAGCAGCAGCAGCAGCTTTTGACAGAAAAAAATTTAAGTCTGGAAATCACAATCATTCCAGATAATTCCACAAAATAAATTCAATCAAACGTTCCTATAACATGTATAAGTGTACATTAGTACAAAGCAGATCGGAAACACTTGCACAAAACTCACACACTCATTTGCACAAAGCTCACATACTCGTTTTAACAAAACTCGCACAAACTTTTTTGTTTAGATTAATCCATCATATTGATAAGAAAAATTGTGTTGTTGTCACAAAAAGCTGAAACATTGCCAACTAACCAACTTACCAGCTGTGTCAAAAGAAATGTCAGCGACATCTAATTCTGTGGTCTTCAGCAGATCTGAGTGTTTTATTGTTTGTAGTTCTGTATATAAATGCCTACAAGAAAAAAATGTTAAACATCTAATCTTTGTTTGGAGGCACATGGTGGTGTGGTTAAAGTTTCAAACTTGACTGATTAAATGGGTTTTTACATCCTAGTCAAAATATGTCACTTATACGGTTATATGGAGACATTTAATCTATGTATAGAGATGTATGGTGGTGTGGTTAAGGTCTTGCAATCATGCACCACTGAAAGGTTATGTGTTTGAGCCCAATCCTAGACTATGTGGTAAGCCCTTGAGCAAGGCATTGCTTCAGTCCACCCAGCTGCTAAAGGAATGAGTAGTAGCAAATATGATTAACCACATGGTAGATTGTTGAATACACTCTCAGTTATATTGTGTCACCCAATCTAAAATAACAAGAAATCTGGGAGCTACTACTCACTTAGTATACTCATAATAGAATAAAAACACAACACTAAGTTAAAGTCAAAGATGAAGATTTAGGTTTAGTTTTATTTTCATTTATGTAGATGATCATGATCACAGTCGAGGTGACACAGAATATTGTCACAGTCTTTGAGAATTTTTTTTTTTACTTTCATAGATAAGATCTTATTACCATGATTTAAGATGAAATTTATCATGACAATGATAACTTCCGCAAATCTATAATGGCTGCCATCTATACTTTCAGACCTTATTAGAATTAACACTAAACTATTCAAAAATATATTTGTAAATCTCTTACTTTATCTGTTTCTTGTGTTTATTTTTTTCTTTCTTGATCTCCTTCAGTAACTGTTTTTTATTCATCACACTCATAGAAACTGAGGTATGGGGGAGGCCTTCCGTAGTCGGATCAGCAATTTTACTCGATTTTGGTCGAGTAAGTGGTAAGTCATTCACACTGTCATCATCTGAGTTTGAATCTGAACTCGTCTCTGTTAACTTTTGACCTTTCAACTTGGGATCAAATGGTGTGACAGCTGACTTTGTTGCTAGGTTACGAGACTGGTGTTTCCTTGACATATCTATCTCTATTTTTTCAAGTCTCTGTTGTAGATCCTTGACCAGTTCCATAGTTACATGTTCTCCAGATAAAGCCATTTTTTGTAAATTCTGAATCTGAAAAACAAAATTATTGATGAATTTTTAGTCTCTAGAAAAACGTGAAAAACACATAATTTCAACTATTTGTCAATATTTTGACTGTATAGCTTAATGATTAATATGCATTTGTATTGTAATTTAGGATGCATTTATATGACTGATTTAGAATATAATCAAACCTGTCTATAAAGGCCACCCAAAAGACCCAGTGAAAGTGGCCTTTATTTGCAGGTGGCCTATAAATACAGGTTCAAATAATATAAATAAATAACAATTGGGATACAATTCTACTGGCCTTTATAAGCAGGTGGCCCTTATATAGAGGTGGCAGGTTTGACTGTAATTATATATCCTTCATCTGCTGATGGGAAGTATCACATACAGGTATTTGTAGTTTATTCTTCGCTTTTCCAGAACAGAAGTTTCAATACATACCTCTTTTTCAATATCTTTAACATCTTTGTCTTTTTTATCTCTCAGTCTCGCTGATACCTTGTATGTGGATGACATCAGGTTTTTACCTAAAAGGATCAATTATTGTTCATAACATAATCAATGAAATAAGGAGTTTAGTAGAGTATTGATAATGAGGTGATCAGTTCTGCCAGGGTGGAGTGGAGTTGAGTAATGGAGTTTTACACACAAGTCAAGATTCTTTCACTTATATTGAGGTGATCAGTTCTGGAATGGTGGAGTTGAGTTGATGGAGATTTTACATGTTGAAAACCAAGGCTTATCTTTTTCCACACATGACAAAATACATCACCAAGGATATCAATTGAAGTTAAAACATCATCATTTAGAAAATGAACAATACCAAACACTATACTTATAGGATTTTCTATGAAAATTTTGCATTGTTCAATGACCCCAATAATTTCTTACCCATACACCACTATGGTAGCTCAGTTGATAGAGTGCTTGTTCTGTATGTGGGAGGTCTGGGTTTGAACAACAGCTGGTTCTGACCAAGACTTGAAAAGTCTAGTAACTGTTCTTTCACCAAGCATTTAGAAATTAAAGTCACAGGGTTCTTCAGAAGAGACCTTACAAACAGATGTCCCATATTATAGTATGTTATGGCATGTTAAAGAACCATCCCTGCACATTGCACTGACAGACTGCAAAGGTAATAATTTCAGCAAGTTCACCTATAGCTGGCAACATCTCAATATAAGTGAAACATTCTTGACTGGGATGTAAAAATAAATAGATAGATAGATAGATAGATAGATAGATAGATAGATAGATAGATAGATAGATAAGATAGATAGATAGATAGATAGATAAGATAGATAGATAAGATAGATAAATAGATAGATAGATAGATAGATAGATAGATAGATAGATAGATAGATAGATAGATAGATAGATAGATAGATAAGATAGATAGATAGATAGATAAGATAGATAGATAGATAGATAGATAGATAGATAGATAGATAGATAGATAGATAAGATAGATAGATAGATAGATAAGATAGATAAGATAGATAAGATAGATAGATAGATAGATAAGATAGATAGATAGATAGATAGATAGATAGATAGATAGATAAGATAGATAGATAGATAGATAGATAGATAGATAGATAGATAGATAGATAGATAGATAGATAGATCAATCAAATCAATCAATCAATCAATCAATCAATCAATCAATCAATCAATCAATCAATCAATCAATCAATCAATCTTTTACCTGTATCATCAGACTTTAGTTCCAGTGCACAAGCAGGAACAGCTACACTTTGTCTAACACTGGCAGGTCTTTGTCGAGGTCTGTATAATGGTAAAGGTGCTTTCTGCTTCACTTTAGTTTCCGAAACATCCTCTGAAAAACAGAAAATTGAGTAACTTTAAAATAAAAGTTAGAATGTATAAAAAATGTTTTTGTTCATGTTAATACTAAAAATAATGATAATGTAAATCAAAAGTTTTATGTTCATTCACAAAAGTAATAAGAAACGAAAACTTTACTATTGCAAATAATACAGAAATGAAATATTTTTTTCTTTTTGGAAAGGACACTGTCAGTAGCTCAGCTTCAACATGTTTAACAGGTTTTCCAGTTACTCAAGGTTTGGTTTTTACAGGTTCAAGAAGCTACATCATTATTTTGATAAAGCAAATTTATTCTATTTAATGACATAGAAATAAATATTTTACCCATGTAAAAACACTTTAAATCCTTTAATACTGGATAACAGTGATGATGCCAATGATTTTACTAATGCTTAAACAAGGAAGTATAACAAAATATCACTCAAGCTATTTTGCTTTTTAAACAGGTGAGCTACAGTCATATAAATGCTACTCACCAGTGTCTGGTAGGTTTGTTCTATTAGTATCATTACTTAATAAATCTTTTGTGTTGGATTTGGTTTCAGAAGTATCAACATTTTTAATGTCCTCAACATCCTGCAATAACAAAATAAGACAAGTACCATACAGCAAAATGGGCCTTTTTTGCTCACCTGTTCCACAACATTTATTTTACAAAACACAAGACTGGCATACAATAAGTACAGTCAACTCCTCTATCATGAACTCACATACTAGTATTACGAGATACGACTTATTATGAGGTTATTTCTATTATACCCTGTTTTTATTGAGATATCATCTATAACCAGTAAAGATTTATGTCCCTAGATATTAAAATGTATTATATTTAAACTCGTTATAATGAACTAAGGAATTTTGCTAAGAAGGACCAAAAATCAGCTCTGATTGAGTAATGTTTTAAATGTCAGCATTGCAGATACACATTTCATATGTAAACAATCGAACCGGAAGTGAATATGTTTAATGACAAAATAAGGCTGTAGAATTAACACATTTGACCTTTTTTATATTTTCCTTTATGACGGAATGTGATAATGATGTTTTACGCCTAAGACAAGAGTATTTCACTTATATCAAGGCAGTCAGTCAATTCACCAAAGTTTTGCAAGCAAACTGACAAACTTTTCTAGAATCTACCAGAGAAGGATTTTAACCTTGGCAGTGAGAGGCACTGTTATGGCTTATCTCCTATTCTTTTATTTCAATCAACAAACCTCAAAGTTAATCTCAACTAGAGTGTATACCTTTTGTTTTTCTCGTTGTTGATGTCTTTCTGCCATTTCATTTCTTTGTTTCTTCTTTTCCAATTCTTTTTGTTGTTTCAAGTTAAGTTGCATTATTTCTTGTTTCTTTTTCTCGTCTTCCTTCTGTGAGACTGAAATCAATAACATGTACAATTAATAATATACATTAACACAAGAATTTTTGGTGAAACCAAGATCACATGACAAGAGGTATTTGTTTAATTAATTTATTATAGATTTCAAAGGGTAATAACTGAACTCGACTGAAAATGTTATGCACAACCAGACTTTCCATTGATCATTTCTTTCCTATGTTTAATTATCTCTTACTGGTAGATGGTATACATGGTAAAGGAAAACTGGCCCAGATAAAAATATTAGTGATCATTATAACAGAATTCAAAGGGCCATAATTCCTAGAAACAGCATTGCACTGTAACAGGAAAATGTTCCCCACTGATAATTCCTGTAAAGAATCTGATAAACAGTATTCTAAAAGACAGTAAAAGAGGACTGTTGGACAAAAAGTGTGATGGACAGACAGGTTGATTCCTTTACACCCTAAAATACTTTGTTTGCTTATGGGAGAGAAGGGGGTATACTTACTTGTCTGATTTTGTATCATCCTATCAGATGACCTGCTTCTTGTTAACTTTGTGACAGACTTATTGGCGTTCTTTTCATTTTTCTTTTGTTTACTTTTGGCACTCTGTGTTTTTCTACTTTCCCTTGATGTGGTCTTAGCACTACTGACCCTTGAATTTTGTTTATTCAACAAGTCTTCTTTTCGACCTTTAGCACTATTTTGTCTTGACAAGGATCTCTCACGCACAACTGGAGTATTTTTCTTCGTTGTTTTAGAGTCAGATTTTTCACATTTTTCTCTGCTATTTACAACATTACTGCTAGGATTATCATTAATCCCCTTTAATTCTATGTAAGATCTTTCATCTGTTTGTTTGTGTTTTGATAATCCAGATCGAACATTATCGTCACTACTACACAACTGTGATGTCCTGTCATTATCTCCCCTGGTATTCTGATCATGCATCTCATCACAATTATCTCCTTTGGCAACCTCATCAACACCTGCATCCTGAACTCTTCTCTCACCTGGCGTAAATCTATAACTTGGCTCCACAAATGAAAATTTGTGATCAGAAAAATTATTTTGTGAATACCCATCATTACTTTCATCCCGAGAGGTCCTTTTTGTTGTAAAATCAAAATTGATATGCGATGCTAATGAATTTTGTTCATGTACAGGTGAAGGAGAACGATGTTCAGATTCAATAGATTTTACATCCTTTGAATGCTTCGATTTTGGACTAGAAACAGAATCGTCTCCCTTGAGTTTTTGTTTTTTCAAATCTAGTTTTAATTCAGCTATTCCCCTGAGAAGTTTATTTAAAGCACCAATAGCTACTATTCCCATGTTTTTTAACTGCTCATAGGTCAGTTCTGAAAGCTCCTCCATGTCAATTTCATTTTCACTAAATATTTTGAAATATTTTTCTTCTTCTAGGAGACCTAGCCTTCGTAACCATAGCTTAACATCAGGATTACATTGTGGCACATTTTTAGAATTATTT
Source organism: Anadara kagoshimensis (assembly GCA_021292105.1). Lineage (NCBI taxonomy): Eukaryota > Metazoa > Mollusca > Bivalvia > Arcoida > Arcidae > Anadara > Anadara kagoshimensis. The sequence goes on along the minus strand of CM037873.1, from coordinate 53,968,192 downwards.
GTTAATGAAAATATGTCCTCACTAGGTTTATAGTCTAATTCATATGTCCAATGTCCTTGGCTGAATTCTGACCATTCCTCTGCGTCCCCATGTCCATTTCTTATATTTTCTATGGATGTTTTCGTGTTTTTATGCCTTTCTCTTGTACATTCATGGCTGTGTCTACTACTGTTATGTAAATCATTCTGCAAAACTTTAACAGAATCATTTTCTGTCCTGCTAACATTTCCATTTCCTTCCACTTTCATTTTCAAACTTTTATTTTCAAAATCTGTCAGAGACACATTATGTCCAATTTTCACATCTGCTTCCTGTGCAGAAATATTTTTGGTTTTTGATTTCACATCCACTTCCTGTGCCAAAACATTTTTGGTTTTAAATTTTTCATTTTTTTTGTCCATAACAGATGAGGACTCGTCACTATTTTTTCCGATAGATGACTCCGTTTCAAAATCTCTTACCACTTTTCTATTTCCTTTGACATCACAAACATCTTTATCCCTTTTCCTACCGTTTACCAGTGTTTCATCTTCGTTTAACTGACCTTTCTTTTCATCTTTTAAGAAGGATTTCTGTCTTTTTACACTATAAGTTTTTCCTTCGCTCAATGAACCAGACCTACCATCCTTCAGGATAACAGTTTTACTTGACAACTTAGCTTTCTCATATTTTTTAGATTCTTTAAGCATCACCTCATCTTTCTCATTTAAATTTTCTCCAATTTTTTTCTTTCTTTGAATAACTCCAGTACTCACTTTCTTTAAAACTTTAGTTTTCAACATTGACAGTTTGTCAGTTTCCATATTATAGTTAAGTTGACCCTCATATTCTGAGGCCAAGTTTTTCCTATTTTTATTATTCCCAGAGACTGCAATTTCTTGTTCAAAATCCTGAATATAAGTGTCATCAGTCATTTTTCTTGATGTATTTTCAGTTCCTTTCCCAGTCTTTTTCATTTTTTTATTGTTCACTTCTTCATTATTTTCAATACTATAAGGATCTTTAAGGTCCCTCGTATCTCTGTATGTCCTGAGTTTTCCAGCACCGCCATGTTGCCATCTTGAACCGCCAATTTCTTTCCTGAAAAGAAATAAAAATTGAAATTGTAAATTATTCTAGACTATTTTGAATTCGCGAGTATGACATATTATGTGCAGACCCCTAAGCATCATTTCACGAAGACGTAAATTTCCTATCACAATTCATGTGATTATTAAACTTTGCGATCGATAAGCAATAATCTCCCTTTCCTTAGAAGTTTTTTCATGTAATACATGTATATAACTTACCGTCATAAACATCTGTCGGTAAATTTTAAATAATTTTTTTTAAATTTTTGCACTTCTGAGAATATTTGTTTGATATTTGAATTGACGACTGAGAGTCCTTGCATATTTACGCATTAATAAATCTCTAACGATAACCAGAGGCTCAGTGTGGCTGAGCCTGTATCGCTCACCTGACTAAAATGCTTTTAAAGCAAATTTGTATTCCAGTGATGAAAAAATGCACTGTTTATATCAGACAGAATGGCTAAGGAAATCACTGTAGAACTATATGTACCATTCACAGTTTTTTTTCAATCTGATTAAAATCACATCTCTCACTTGCTCCCCCATTTTTGATATAGGCACGGAGTGGGAGATCTGAGGAAACACCGTTTAGGGGCATATGTGAATGAGCCACTGTTGTAACATTTATTGTCCAATGAAATTTCAGCTTCCGAGATTTTAAAAGTGTTTTGCCTTAATTGTAAATGAAACGGGTAATTTGAATTTGTCAATCTAATAAAGGACCTTCCATACATCATTCCCATAAAGTTTGGTTCAATTTGCTTCAGTAGCTTTAGAGGAGATAGCAAATATATGCTATTCCCATAGGGTTAAACTATGTTCTGTGCTGGCAGCCATCTTTTTTGGCAGATCAAAAAAAATTTCCACAATCTTAGTAAAGGACCTTTTATACATCATTCCTGTAAAGTTTGATTCAATTTGCTTTAGTAGCTTCAAAAGAAATAATAGCAAATATATGCTTTTCCCATAGGGTCCAATGTGAAACAATGTTCTCCACTGGCAGCCATGTTTTATGGCAGATCAGGAAAATTTTGGCAATCTATGTAAAGGACCTTCTATACATCATTCCTGTAAAGTTTGGTTCAATTTGCTTCAGTCATTTCTGAGGACATAGTCAAAAATGTGTTTTTCCCATAAAGTCCAACTATCTTTTGCGCTGACAGCCATGTTTTTTTGGCAGATCAGAAAAATTTTGGCAATCTATGTAAAGGACCTTTTATACATCATTCCTGTAAAGTTTGGTTCAATTTGCTTCACTAGCTTCAGAGGAGATAGCATATATATGCTTTTCCCATAGGGTCCAATGTGAAACTATGTTCTCCGCTGGCAGCCATGTTTTTTGGCGGATCAGAAAAATTTTGACAATCTATGTAAAGGACCTACTATACATCATTTCTGTAAAGTTTGGTTCAATTTGCTTTAGTCATTTCTGAGGACATAGTCAAAAATGCATTTTTCCCATAGGGTCCCATGTTAAACTATCTTCTGCCCTGGCGGCCATGTTTTTCGGCGGATCAGAAAAATTTTGGCAATCTAAGTAAAGGACCTTCTATACATCATTCCTGTAAAGTTTGGTTCAATTTGCTTCAGTCATTTCTGAGGACATAGTCAAAAATGTGTTTTTCCCATAGGGTCCAATGTTAAACTACCTTTTGCGCTGGCAGCCATGTTTTTTGGCCAATCAGGAAAATTTTGGCAATCTATGTAAAGGACCTTCTATACATCATTCCTGTAAAGTTTGGTTCAATTTGCTTCCCAAGCTTCAGAGGAAATAGCATATATATGCTTTTCCCATAGGGTCCAATCGACTCCAATGTTAAACTATCTTCTGCTCTGGCGGCCATGTTTTTTGGTGGATCAGAAAAATTTTGGCAATCTAAGTGAAGGACCTTCTATACATCATTTCTGTAAAGTTTGGTTAAATTCGCTTCAGTCATTTCTGAGGAGATAGCCAAAATGCATTTTTTCTATAGGGTCCCATGTTAAACTACCTTTTGCGCTGGCAGCCATGTTTTTTGGCCAATCAGGAAAATTTTGGCAATCTATGTAAAGGACCTTCTATACATCATTCCTGTAAAGTTTGGTTCAATTTGCTTCCCAAGCTTCAGAGGAAATAGCATATATATGCTTTTCCCATAGGGTCCAATGTTAAACTATCTTCTGCTCTGGCGGCCATGTTTTTTGGTGGATCAGAAAAATTTTGGCAATCTAAGTGAAGGACCTACTATACATCATTTCTGTAAAGTTTGGTTAAATTCGCTTCAGTCATTTCTGAGGAGATAGCCAAAATGCATTTTTTCCATAGGGTTCATGTTAAACTACCTTTTGCTCCGGCAGCCATGTTTTTTGGCCAATCAGAAAAATTTTGGCAATCTATGTAAAGGACCTCTAATACATCATTCCTCTAAAGTTTAGTTAAGTTTGATTCAATAGTTTCAGAGGAGATAGCCAAAATGTGTTTTTCCCATAGGGTCCAATGTTAAACTATCATCTGCGCTGGCGGCCATGTTTTTTTGGCAGATCAGAAAAATTTTGGCAATCTATGTAAAGGACCTTTTATACATCATTCCTGTAAAGTTTGGTTCAATTTGCTTCACTAGCTTCAGAGGAGATAGCATATATATGCTTTTCCCATAGGGTCCAATGTGAAACTATGTTCTCCGCTGGCAGCCATGTTTTTTGGCGGATCAGAAAAATTTTGACAATCTATGTAAAGGACCTTCTATACATCATTCCTGTTAAGTTTGGTTCAATTTGCTTTAGTCATTTCTGAGGACATAGTCAAAAATGCATTTTTCCCATAGGGTCCCATGTTAAACTATCTTCTGCCCTGGCGGCCATGTTTTTCGGCGGATCAGAAAAATTTTGGCAATCTAAGTAAAGGACCTTCTATACATCATTCCTGTAAAGTTTGGTTCAATTTGCTTCAGTCATTTCTTAGGACATAGTCAAAAATGCATTTTTCCCATAGGGTCCCATGTTAAACTATCTTCTGCCCTGGCGGCCATGTTTTTTGGTGGATCAGAAAAATTTTGGCAATCTAAGTGAAGGACCTTCTATACATCATTTCTGTAAAGTTTGGTTAAATTCGCTTCAGTCATTTCTGAGGAGATAGCCAAAATGCATTTTTTCTATAGGGTCCCATGTTAAACTATCTTCTGCCCTGGCGGCCATGTTTTTCGGCGGATCAGAAAAATTTTGGCAATCTATGTAAAGGACCTTTTATACATCATTCCTGTAAAGTTTGGTTCAATTTGCTTCACTAGCTTCAGAGGAGATAGCATATATATGCTTTTCCCATAGGGTCCAATGTGAAACTATGTTCTCCGCTGGCAGCCATGTTTTTTGGCGGATCAGAAAAATTTTGACAATCTATGTAAAGGACCTTCTATACATCATTCCTGTTAAGTTTGGTTCAATTTGCTTTAGTCATTTCTGAGGACATAGTCAAAAATGCATTTTTCCCATAGGGTCCCATGTTAAACTATCTTCTGCCCTGGCGGCCATGTTTTTCGGCGGATCAGAAAAATTTTGGCAATCTAAGTAAAGGACCTTCTATACATCATTCCTGTAAAGTTTGGTTCAATTTGCTTCAGTCATTTCTGAGGACATAGTCAAAAATGTGTTTTTTCCATAGGGTCCAATGTTAAACTACCTTTTGCGCTGGCAGCCATGTTTTTTGGCCAATCAGGAAAATTTTGGCAATCTATGTAAAGGACCTTCTATACATCATTCCTGTAAAGTTTGGTTCAATTTGCTTCCCAAGCTTCAGAGGAAATAGCATATATATGCTTTTCCCATAGGGTCCAATGTTAAACTATCTTCTGCTCTGGCGGCCATGTTTTTTGGTGGATCAGAAAAATTTTGGCAATCTAAGTGAAGGACCTACTATACATCATTTCTGTAAAGTTTGGTTAAATTCGCTTCAGTCATTTCTGAGGAGATAGCCAAAATGCATTTTTTCCATAGGGTCCATGTTAAACTACCTTTTGCTCCGGCAGCCATGTTTTTTGGCCAATCAGAAAAATTTTGGCAATCTATGTAAAGGACCTCCAATACATCATTCCTCTAAAGTTTAGTTAAGTTTGATTCAATAGTTTCAGAGGAGATAGCCAAAATGTGTTTTTCCCATAGGGTCCAATGTTAAACTATGTTCCCCGCTGGCAGCCGTATTTTTAGGCGGATCCGAAAAATTTCGGCAATCTTTGCAAAAGACCTTCCATACATTATTCCTTTAAAGTTAAATTTAATTCGCTTCAGTCGTTTCAGAGGAGATAGCCAAAATGTGCGTTTTCCCATAGGGCCCAATGTTAAAATTTGTTTGGCCCTGGCGGCAATTTTTTTTGGCGGATCAGAAAAATTTAGGCAATCTTAGTAACTGACCTTGCATACATTATTCCTGTAAAGTTTGGTTCAAATTGGGTCAGCGGTTTCAAAGAAGATAGCAAATATATGCTTTTCCCATAGGGTCCTATGTTAAACTATCATCTGCGCTGGCGGCCATGTTTTTCGACGGATCAGAAAAATTTTGGCAATCTAAGTAAAGGACCTTCCTTACACCATTCCTGTAAAGTTTGGTTAAATTTGCTTCAGTCATTTCTGAGGAAATAGTCAAAAATGCATTTTTCCCATAGGGTCCAATGTTAAACTATCTTCTGCGCTGGCAGCCATGTTTTTTGGCGGATCAAAATAATTTCGGCAATCTAAGTACAGGACCTTCTATACATCATTCCTGTAAAGTTTGGTTAAAATTGGTTCAGGGGTTTCAGAGGAGATAGCCAAAATGTGAAAAGTTTACAGACGGACTGACTGACAGACTGACGGACTGACAGACTGACGGACTGACGGACGACGGACTCCGAGTGATGGCAAAAGCTCACATGGCCTTTAGGCCAGGTGAGCTAAAAAGTATTCTACAGTATTCTGGAAATGTGGTTCACATATCAATATATACAATGCAGGCCTTAGATAGAATTCTTGATTCCACTTGGCACAGTGCCTAGTTGAATAAGAAAACCACTCGGCACTTGGAAATTTAACTCGGCACAGTCACCACAAGTGTAAAAGATAATATTGTGATATATGTACAAGATTTAGTTTCAGTTGGATTTTACGTTACACTAAGTGACTGCCAAATGCGAAATGGTTTGCACCGGATCGTTACAATTGACATCCTTATACAAGATTTCTCCAACCTACACTAAATTGTCTGTTGTTTACTAATTGTAACAAGCCTATGATGTATATGTCTGATAAATTTAACTTGGCACCATGACGAGTGCAATAAAAACATCACTCGTCCCAGTACACATTTCACTCGTCAGGACGAGTGGACGAGTGAATTATCGAAGCTCTGCATTGTGATATCCCATAACATTTATGAAGAACTATCATTTCTATTGGATATTGAAATGCATAACATAAACTTTTAGTAATAAGTATCTTATGCATTAATTAGTGTGAAAAAGCATTAATCCTAGACAAAACATTTTTCAAAATGTTCCAGCAGCGTGTTATGTGGAATTGCACTGTTTAAAACACAGACAATACATATGCAATATAACAGTGCTCCAGATAGAGCGCGTAATTGCGTAATTACCCAAATCTTTTGGACAAAAATGCATTAAATTAAAAATCCATGCATCTTGGAACGCAAAACTAAAAGCTTGTTAAGATTTAGAATGTCACTTTGTGCGTATTTTATAATTTATGGTAAATCATCCTGATGGACAAGCGAGACAAACTCAAATTATATATAATAGGGCAATGACATTGATATACTAAATAGTAGTTTAGGTAAAGGAGATAATTATTTACAGGTCTCCTGTTCTTCTTTAAAATAGCGCACATCCAACTGAAAGCACCAACACATTCTGTCTATGGTTAATAATAAATAATTCTCGATGTGAACGGAAAAGCATAAATGCCAAATTTAAGAAAATAAACATCAGTTATTGATGTTAAAGTTTGTGAATCAAACTTATGTAAGCAGCCGCGATAAAATTGACATTCCGTAATTTGTAATATTTGCGATTTTTCTTTCAATATGTGAAATTAGCAAAAATTTCTATCACACAAAAATTACCACGTTTACAGTAAATTAGAGAAGTGCTTTAATGATTTATCCTTGCAGAGTCAAATAAAATAAAAATTAACAAGATATAACATATTTGAAACCAAACATAATTCTAATTTAAAAAAAACATTCATTTGATGATTTTCAGTATTCATTTAACCATATTAAGCATTGCAACAAAAATCTGTGCTTCATGAAGAATTGTGCCTCAAAAATTATCTGGAGCACTGAATATAAGCATACATTTGGATGATCAAAACACTGTCACAAGCTCACCCCTAAAAACCTCTGACACTGTCACAAGCTCACCCCTAAAAACCTCTGACACTGTCACAAGCTCACCTCTATAAACCCCTGACACTGTCACAAGCTCACCCCTAAAAACCTCTGACACTGTCACAAGCTCACCTCTATAAACCCCTGACACTGTCACAGGCTCACCCCTAAAAACCTCTGTCACTGTCACAAGCTCACCTCTATAAACCCCTGACACTGTCACAAGCTCACCCCTAAAAACCTCTGACACTGTCACAAGCTCACCTCTATAAACCCCGGACACTGTCACAAGCTCACCCCTAAAAACCTCTGACACTGTCACAAGCTCACCTCTATAAACCCCTGACACTGTCACAAGCTCACCCCTAAAAACCTCTGACACTGTCACAAGCTCACCTCTATAAACCCCTGACACTGTCACAAGCTCACCCCTAAAAACCTCTGACACTGTCACAAGCTCACCTCTATAAACCCCTGACACTGTCACAAGCTCACCCCTAAAAACCTCTGACACTGTCACAAGCTCACCTCTATAAACCCCTGATACTGTCACAAGCTCACCCCTAAAAACCTCTGACACTGTCACAAGCTCACCTCTATAAACCCCTGACACTGTCACAAGCTCACCTTAAAAACCCCTGACACTGCCACAAGCTCACCCCTAAAAACCTCTGACACTGTCACAAGCTCACCTCTATAAACCCGACACTGTCACAAGCTCACCCCTAAAAACCTCTGACACTGTCACAAGCTCACCTCTATAAACCCCTGACACTGTCACAAGCTCACCCCTAAAAACCTCTGACACTGTCACAAGCTCACCTCTATAAACCCCTGACACTGTCACAAGCTCACCCCTAAAAACCTCTGACACTGTCACAAGCTCACCTCTATAAACCCCTGACACTGTCACAAGCTCACCCCTTAAAACCTCTGACACTGTCACAAGCTCACCTCGATAAACCTCTGACACTGTCACAAGCTCATCCAAATAAACCCCTGACACTGTCACAAGCTAACCTCGATAAACCTCTGACACTGCCACAAGCTCACCCAAATAAACCCCTGACAATGCCACAAGCTCACCCAAATAAACCTCAGACACTGTCACAAACTAACCTCAATAAAGCCCCGACACTGCCACAAATTCATTTCAATAACCCCAACCCCCGCCCCCTCCTCCGACACAGCAACAAGCTAGCCTAAATAACCCCTCACACTGCTATATATCTTATATCTCACCATAGTTAACCAACACTGCCACAGCTTCATCTTAATAAACATCTCAATACTGCCAAAAACTAACCCAAATAAACCCCTGACACTGCCACAAGCTCACCTTAGTAAACCCCTAACACTGCTATCATCTACATCTTGATATCTCTGATGAAGCATTAAGCCATCTTCCAAGTTTTGTACATCTTTATAAAGTCTTTTGTTTTCTGATTGTAAATTCTGCAATCTAGAATAGAACAATAACACAACTTAGAATTTCTTACCCACTCTGCTCATTCCTCTGATAATGCAAGCACACTGTTTGACTGAGCATAAGCTGAATGAGAAAAGTGATGGTTGGAATTTTATTCACTCTCAGCCTTGTGTCATATAGATCATTTGTCAGACATCATCTATGATTCTTATCAAATTACCAAAATATAATGCTAGAATAAAATATTATATAAAAACAAATTTCATCTTTTTACAAGTGTTACTAATTGCAACTACTTGGTGCCTAGTACACCACACCTAACTTTACTTGGCATAGAGCCTATCAGTTTAAGAAATACATGTATCCAGTTTAAGCCTATCTGGTTCCTTTTCTGTTAGCGTACTTACCAAGACTGATTCATTTTATGTCTGGTGGCACATAAGCAGGACATTTTCTAAATTTTTGAAAAATATGGGTGTATAATTGTATGACTTGTGAAATTTAGCATATCAGAAGATTAGACAACAGGAAACACACAATGATTTCTCAGTCCTAAAAAATATAACTCTAAATTTGACTATTTAATCCTTATTTCTCGATGTTTGAAGTTGCATGGGTGTAAAAAATATGTGGCAATAACATTTGCCATTTAACAGTCCTACCTTTTGTCAGGCTGTGCTCTTCTTGATGTTGCCATTGTTAAAAAATCCAATAAATATCATCAACCCAATCCATTGTAAAGCCTTAAATAAACAAATGAATACATTAGTGTGTGTGTGTGTGTGTGTGTGTGTGTGTTTGTTGGTTAGTTAGTTAGTTGAATGTTGCTTAACGTCGCATCAGCAGTTTTTCAGCTATTCGTAACGAGAACTATTTTTATTAATTTCTATGGATTAATCTATGAACAATTTTGTGTATGCATGTGAAGTGCGAGTGTGTTATTTATGATCTGCCTTGTACTAGTGTGCGCTCAGGGTGACTTTAACATGCTAGCTCACAGAGTCAGTACGCCGCAGACAAGCGTTCCACTCCCCCAGTCTATTATACTAATACCAGGTGAATCAGTAAAGGCCAACACCTAGGAAAATTCACTTTCCCACATGTGGTATGAGCGTTACCCGAACTCACAGCGGTGAGAGACCCTGGATTAGAAAACTGACGTCTTATCCATTAGGCCAATGCGGCCTCAAGTGTGTGTGTGTGCATTTGTGTGTGTGCAGACAGTTCAGACAAATGACTCACACATGGAAAAAATATGTAAAAAAACAATAGAACATTCGGACAGAGCTTAATAATTTCATCCCTACACCAAAGTTGAAACTATTACAGGAAGGAGAAAAGTTACAGGGTCAGACTGGGGATCAAACCCTGGACATCCCACAATATATATAGATGCGTGCTCTACCCAGACCGCTACATTACATTGTATGTTACTTCATACACATAAACTATTGGATCATATTGAGCATGGATATTATCATATCAAAGTAATAAAGTGCCAATCCATTAATTACATACTTATCTGGTAATTTTATGTACACTAGCACTGTCTTTTATTGAATAATTAATGTGTTCTTCAAAACCGAAGCTAGTCATTCGTACCCAACTCTGTCCAATTCCTGCCATGTCATATGACCTACCATAACCATTTTGTACCATGACCATGAGTTTCACTATGATATATGAAATTTATCGTATGAATTGGCAACACTACACTATGGTACGAAATAGTAGCATACAATATGGTTAAAAATGACTTGCATGTATGGTACAAAAAGGTCAAAGATTATGGTACGAAATGGTCATGGTAAGAAATTATATTTGATATGGTATGAAATGGTCATGGTACAAAATGACTTTAACCACGGGGGAGGGGGGTCACACTCTATGTGTTACAAGTGTAACACACATGACTTTCCGAGTCAAGTTATTTCCAATAAGTGGAAAGAAACAAACGGGGTGAGGATAAAGTCGGGAATTTACATGAGCTGGATGGCCACTGTTTCGTTCAACCTGCAGCTGCAGAAGAAACCGAGTGCATCTCGACAAAACCGGGTAAAAATTTCGATCTACTGCCAATCTTATAACATTTCAATCAAAAAATGGCCCAGTGATCATTTAGTAGCTAAAATAATTCACGATTGACAATAAATATACCGAATGTAATAGAATCTCGTTTTGAGGTACACATCTTCCTGAAACACAGATGACTTACAAAATATTTTGACGAGTGCTAGCAAGTTGTTTACTGTTGCGTGGAACTCTTTTATGAGTGAGATAAGATAACGTTGATCGCAGCGCCATCTGCAAGGTGGGTGAAATTCAAGGGACACAACTAAGACAATAGTTTTCTTTCGCGGTATTTTTAAAAACTTTATGTATACATATTTTACACAAGTGGACAAGTGGAAATATTCTATGAAATTGGAAAAAATTAATTAAATAACAAGAATTTAAAAATTGAATTTGTAAAAGTGTCACCATGATCACTGAAATTATCCATGAACCCAGTTAACCGTGCAAATAGTATTTCCTATCACGTTTAGATAGATTTGGCCGTTTCGGAATAAAATTTCTTATCAGCAGTGCTCCAGCCTTGGGCCTAAATTGTGAAACCAAATTTTTTCCCAAGATGTTGAAAAGCTATCCAAAGGACCAAGATATATCTTATAAAATTTAGCCGCTCAGGAAATACTTTGCATGAGGGAGTATATACCTTTGAAGTTTTTAGGGAATTTCAAATTTTAACTAACAGCTTTAGAAAATAGTATGTTTTTGACAATCGGTGAATACACAATTATTGGCTTATGAGTTTTTGATGTATCCTTGAGAAAATAAGATCCACCAACAGAGATAGCATACCGACTCAGTGGTTATAATCGCATATTAATTAAATTCATATGGAGACGGGTTAATATAAGCACATGGCTTGTTCCCGAATCCTATTTTCTATATTTGTATATGTTATTTATTTTACTTATGTATTTATGAATTAAATAAAATATTGTTTAAACTAATTAAATTTTTAATTACATCAGTTCCAATTTTACAGCAATAGACGGCTGTTTTGCACTACAATTCATCACCGGTAGGATTTGGATCAAAATTGTGAAACCAAATATTTTGTTCAAGATGTTGAAAAGATCATACACAAAGGACCAAAATATACCTTATCATTTAGCTAAGGAAATACTTTGCATCAGGAAGTATACCTTAGTTTTTGGAGGAATTTCAAATTTTAACTAACAGCCTTTAGATAATAGTTTATTTCTGAAAATACTACACAATTATTGGCTTCTGAGTTTATATATCCTTGGGGAAATAACCACCAACAGAGATACCGGCTCAGTGGTTTTAATTGCATATTATACCAGTTTCAATTTTACCGTCGGAGCACTATACTGGCAGCCGTTTCCGAATACAATTCCTCATCAGTAGTGTTTGGACCAAAATTGTGAAACCAACATTTTTTTGAAGACGTTGAAAAGATACCCAAAAGACTAAATTATATTTTACCAAATTTAGCTAAGGAAATACTTTGCATGCTATGAACTCGAGAGAGTATACTCTAGTTTTTTTTAAGGAATGTCAAATTTTGACTAGCAGCAAACTTAGATAATAGACCAGAGACACTGCTGTTTCATCAGGCGGTAAATCTAGCTAGTATTTAAATATTAGAAGCGAGCAGATAATTGGTGCTTTTTTAATTAATTAATAAATACTCAATATGCGGCTATTTTCAAAATTACACACATTCATGCTGACATATCAAATTTATTTATTTGTCCAGATCGGTACATTTTTAGTGTGCAAGATTGCCATTTAGGTACTTTTTTATTGTTAAGTGTTTAATTTTGGTAAAAGTTCCATACAAAAATTCCAAATTTTCAGTACTTTTATAAATTAAAAACCCGCCAATATGAGAAAAATCCGTCTTATTTGACCGTCCGTTCATCCGTTAAATTATGGTACAAATCCCTAAAAAAACCGAATAAATCCGTCAAATGGGTCAGTCTACACATTTTAAAATTTCACCATGTGACTTCTTTATTTTTAGTTCAAATCAGAGGGTGGGGTGGCAACACCCGATCTTTATTTTTCATTTACCATTAGAAATGAAAAACTGAACAAGAGATACATATATTATAACATTAAACTATATAATTGAACCCTTTTTATTTTTCAGAAATCAAACTGAATATATTAAATAGAAAGTAAAAACTGAAAAGCTGTGATTATATGCTCGTTTTTTTTCCGTAGAAATACGAAATTGTTTCCACTACAGATTAATCATTAAGTTTGAAAATACCATTTTTTTTATAAATATAACGAATGAGACACCTGTGGTTTCCATTTGAAAATGCTAACCGTGGATTGAACTTCGAAGAAGTTTCCAGTGTCACGCCTGGTGACGCATTTATAAACTTGAAGACCTCAAAACTGGTCAATGTAACAGTAAATCTTAAGTACTTTATTCTAAAATTAATTAATACCAACATTTTAATTATGACAAAAATTGCCAAAACACTATACATATTTAAGCGTCATTGTCGGAATCTTAAATTGTTTTTTTTTTCACGGTTTCTTGCTTCCATTCTAAACTGACAGTGCAGCAACCAATTAGCACCACACTGGATAATGGTTTACAGTGTCTCTCGTGTAGGTTTTAAATATCCTACTACAATATTAAGGTGTTTATCAGTTCCCTACAGATGCTTGATTTCTCCACCTCCATCATCGGAACTGACACCCTTGATAGAGGTAAAATACCACAGACACTTGTGGTCATATATTTTTCAAAATTTATTATTTTATGGACTTAAGGATGATATTTTTGGTTCAAAAAGGAAAAGAAAGAAAGACAATTATTTTGATAATTGAAGACTGAGAGTATTATTGGATAAGTTATCATAGATGCAAAGGAAAATAATAATAATAATAATAATCTCGTGTATACTTAAAATATGAATTTGAATAAAGTGTAAATACACATGGATAGTTTAAAAACTTAAGGTAAACACAAAAGAAAAAACGAGACCACGGACTGTACTGAAACACACAATGAGTTCTCCCCGATTTATGAAGAACTCTCCTCGGTTGAAAGTCGCAAAAGTGCTGATCAAAATATTGGCGGCGAAAGTGCGATGGCAAGCAAAAAGAAACCCGTGTGTAAATATGGAGCCAAATGTTACAGAAAGAATCCTGATCACATCAGAGATTACTATCACCCGGACGAACAACAAGATGTAAATAATGAGTCCAAAATAATGCAGATTATCGAGTGTGATATCCTGTTTACCCCTCCAAAACATGAAAAGAGAAACAAAGGTTTTCTTGTCCTTTGGAATAGACCTTAACAAATTTATGCCCTGTTTCACGCCAGGAGTGACACCTTAAGTACCTTCCCTGCACATGGCCCTGAGCGCATTGCAAAAGTTTCTGCCACTTGACCTATAGATGGTAATGTCTCAATGTAAGTGAAATATTCTTGACAGGGACATAAAACACCAATCAGGACATTTAACTAATAACTGTTTATTTGTTATATTATTTATATTTATTTAAAACTTTATATATCATTTTGTATACATATATAACAAAAAAATAATTTTATTTTTTACAGGAAGAAAAGATAAAACCAAAGAAAACCAGATCAACAGATAAAACATCAGAACCACCAGCAAAGAAAACAAAGAAGACAATAGATGATTTCTTTGGAGGAAAGAAAACAGATAAAAGTGAAGAAGATGAAGAGGAGAAAAAGGAAGAAATACAAAAAGATGATTCACCAGATTCTGACACTGGAGGTTGGTTAGATGTGTCATGTTGTTAAACATAAGATGTGAGTTGTGCGTCATGTAGTAAAGACACAAGATGTGTCATGAAAAACAGTTATTAAACACAAGATGTGACATATGTGTTGTAAAGACAAGATGTTATCAAAACACAAAATATGTTGTCATGGAAGTGAAGTAATGATGTCTTTCACCCATCACACCTATTGGTACTGGGTCCAGAGTACATGAAATTGGGAAATCCATTTCGTTAAATGCCATTTAAACATTCAGCTGAATCAGCAGTGATGACTTGGATGAGGGGTGTTGATCACATAGTACAGCAATGTACCCCATTTGTAAATTAGTTTCATTTAATGGTATTTTTCATGAAAAATCTTAATTGGATTCTGGGAAAATATAGTATTGAGGAGATCCATAGCAGAAATACAAAGGTTATACTTTTGTTATAGATTTATTCAGATTTGGAAAATTCATCAAAAAGTTTGGGATTTGGATTTTGGAAATGGGACCCAAATTATGCAAACCCTAGCTCTGATGTGTATTTTTGAACATGCAATAAATGGTGAAATGTATATCTGTAGTGTAACATATACCTTTTATATTCTGTGGTATTTCAGAAACCAGTACCTCCCAACAAGCAGGAGTATCTGATGAAGACATAGAGGAGGAATCAGACACGCCCCCTCCTCCATCTCCAGATGATGTGGCGGAAAACATCAAACGTAAATTTTTAGTCGAGATGCCGGAAGACTTTTATGATTTCTGGGAATTTTGCAAATCAGAAAACAATAAAAATCCAAATGGTTAGTTTTCTTTACCTTACAAAATAAAATAATAATCTCGTCCACTGTTTACTTCCAATTTGAGTCTTGAGTACTATATCAAGATGGAAACACACACACACGCACACACACTAGTACACTACTATTAGAATTCCCACCCCCACTATGGTGGCATTGGTACATGTAGATGGGGTTGATCCATGATACACTTGCAGACAGAAGTATTCAAATATTCATCTCCACCATTGAGGTGGTGTTAGTGATAGTGGGGTGGGAGTTGATCCATGATACCCAAATGACACTAATTACTTTGATAATCACATTTTATTTTTCAGTTGCCTTAAAGGAATTAGGATTCAAGTTGGTTGGTCCATTTGATATTCTAGCTGGTAAACAAAAGGGAATTACCAAGAACAGCAAAGGGAGACAACCCAACTTCCTTCTCCACTGGCGATATTACTACGATCCGCCAGAGTTTATGACAGTTATTAAAGGAGATGACACAAAGCAGTTTCATTTGGGATATTTTAGGTAAATAATTATGGCAGTTTGAAATTTATTTAGATAGGAAAATTTAGTAAATCCTGTTTAAAGTTTTATTTTTATTATGCTGTGCTTTATATTGTAGTAAGAATATATTGCACAAGATATTAAAATGTTCAATATATAATCACCATTCCAGAACTGACTGCCACAATAAAGGGGGAAAGTTTCTGGTTGGTAAAATTTCCGCTTATTTCGTATTCAAGAAATTACCCCCAAAAATTTACCCATCCAAAAATGTCTACCATACATAGGTTTATATATCATATATATATATACAATATACACCCACTTATATTGGAAACGCGAAAATTACACCCATGCGAAATGCGAGATTTCAGAAATCGCGAAATTTTCACCCCGCAAAAATAATCACCTTTACAGTAAGTGAAAAAATCTTGACTGTGGGTATAACACCATTACTCTACTCCACTCTCACAATCCTATACTGCTATTACTCGTTACTAATGTGAAAAGAATAAGGTTATAATTTATATCCTATTGCATTATTCATTTGTTGTTTAAAAATTTCCCTTTAAAAGTAGGGAATTTTCATATTTCTCGTATTTTCACATTTATTTGAGAGATGAACAAAACGGGAATATAAAAGAATCGCAAACATTTAAATTCAGTGTAATTTATCTTTATAGTCGTCATGCATTGACTAACAAAATAAAAAGCACCAGTATAATAAAATGTTGCTTTTCATGGAAAGTTACTGATGTGAAAATTTACAAATTGAAATTATCTTGGTAATGAACTTTTTGGGTTTTTTTTATCCAAAAGTGTTATTGCGTCATAATTTCAAATTTTACTATTGAAATCATTGTATAATTTTCTAATGAAGCTACAAAAAAATACAATAATACCTTACCATATGTTTAAATTCCCAGTAGCTAAAATCCTCATTGGCTACTACCAGGGTGGGGGGGGGAGGTAATTTCTGAGAAATTCATTCAAAAAGTAACCTGTTTTAGAAAAATGCTTTAAAAAGGACTATATTTTCACAAATTTTGGAAATTTGGCTTTTAATTTTAAATTTGTGGAAACCTTGTCTTCTTCTATATATTTAGCATTAAACACATTGGGCCTGACACTCCTTGAAACAAATTAAAATCTGTAAAAAATGAACCTACTATTTTTAAAAATAGTTAATTTTGTTATTTCAGGGATGACCCAGCAGAAATGCCAGCTTTTGTAGGTTCCAACTCTGCATCAGACAGTTGTGTCATAATGCCAAAGGGAGATAATTTATTTGGAGCTGTCAAGTAAGTTGTTTTAGATCAGTATTACATAATGAATCTACTTTGGGAGTTGTCAACAACATAAATACCACAATGGTTGCTCAGTTGGTAGAGTGCTCGGTCCCTATGTGGAAGGTTGGGAGTTCGAACCCCAGCAGGGGTCTGACTAAGGCTTGGAAATAGGTAGTGACTGTAATGTTCTTTCACCAAGCACTTGGCTTTTAGAAATGAAAGTCACATCATCCTTTTAGAAATGACTTTAAAAACTGATGCACTGTGTTTCACGGCATGCATGGCACTTTAAAGAACTCTCCCTGCACATTGCCATAAACACACTGCAAAGGTTAAATTTTCTGCCACTTTGCCTCTAGCTTGTGATGTCTCAATTTTAGTGAAATATTTTTGACCGGGACGTTAATCATCATTTAATCAATCAATAAATTGGCAACATAAACAATTTCTGATGTGCATTAAATCCAATAAAGAGTCTGGACCTTAAAATAGTTCTGGCATTTAAGACTTTTCAAAATGAGCAACCTGACATAGGGTTTGCAAGCAGGAAATTTATTGGTGCAAAATTAATTTACTCACATGCTTCATAATACAATTTATGTTTGATCCTCATATGAGAAAGTTTGTAAGTTTGTTTGTAGAAGGTTAATGGTTGCTCTAGATGATTTAATTTCCTCCTTCCATGTCTTAACTACCAACTTAAAATAAGTGGAATATTCTAGACTAGTTTCAAACACGTCTACTCCACTCCTCTCTGTTTAGATAAATCTTGGGCCCTATGATGATATCTGTTTGGCATGAATGTTATTAACAAATATTTTACTTTTTTTCATTTAGAAATTGTATAGATGATCAGCTAAGAGTAAAAGGCTTGGATAAACATAAAAAGTCAAATTTAGAAAAATTACAGAATTCCGTTACCGACTGGGCTAAAAAGAAAAATTATCCTTTAGATACAAAGACGAAGAAAATGAAGGATAGAGATAAGAAAGTAGTTTGTAAATCATTTCATAATGCTGGCATTGTGGTACCTGTTGATGCTAACGAAGTTGGTTACAGGGAAGTTCCAGAGACACCAGGTAAGATTTCTGATAGAGTGATACTTGTTGATACTAACAAAATTGGTCACAGGGAATTTCACAAGACAGCAGGTAAGCTTTCTGATAGAGAGATACCTGTTGATACAGGAAAAAGTTGGTTACAGGAAAATTCCGAGACACCAGGTAAGCAGTGTTCATTGTTCATTGACCCCTTATTTTGCCTAATGACCCCTTTGTTAAAGTCTAAGCGGACCATTTCTACGAACATTTGCTATTCCCTGGTCTTTCAAATGAGATCTCTATAAAAACAGATGCCTTTGGCCAAGTTCACATAGCTGGATAAATAACCCTATTTTTATTAAACAAAGTTCAGGTGGATAGAAAGGAATTACCCTGTCTGCCTGTCTCTTTGTCCATCCATACTGATGTCGTGTCTGCTCAATATCTTCCATATCCTTAGAAGGATTTTAATCAAACTTGGCACAAATGTAAACCAACATGAGACAATGTGTTCATACCAAATTCAGGTACATAAGGTCAATGGTCAAAGTCACAAGGTCAAATTATTGACTGGATGTTACTTACCGTACTTATTTGAACTGAGGGGTAGACAGGAAAGTTAATGTTAATCCCTGGCTTATGGCATACCTCAATAAGAACAGCTGTTTTACAATAATAAGGCTAATGAAAACCCTGGGAAAATAATTTTAAATACATGTACTGTAGTCAATAACTAACTGTAGGATATAATTTTGGTGTCCTATTTTTTAAGTGGGGGATTTTTAAGACTGGTATGCCTAGCATGTGTTTCTTCTTGTGTTCTTTTCATATTTTTTGTTTGTTGGGGCATGTTCCTGGTTGCTCTTGCTATTTTCAAATATATGTTATTCAGATGGTAAATTTAATTCTTTTGTAGCGGACTTGAAAAAGATGTTTAAGAAGATAGCAGAAAGTAAGACTGATGCCGAAAGGGACAAAAACATGGAAGATTTAGAAGAACTTGTAACATTGGTACAATTTGCGAATGACGAGTGTGATTACGGTGAAGGACTTGAACTAGGAATGGATCTTTTTTGTTACGGCGGAAAAGTGTTCCATTCATTGATATCTCATTTGTTACCACTAGCATATCAGTTTCTGGCACGCCACGAATATGCTCAGATCATAGAAGCTCATTTGAAACGCAGAAGACATGATGTTGATTTGAGTGAAATTGAATAAAAATTATTTTGTAGATATTTAAAAAAAAATTAACTTTTATTTTGTTTTTATTCCCTGGATTTTGAAGAAAGATGGGGATATTAAATTTGAAGTTCTGTCCGTCCTTTCATGCGATTTTTGTCATTCTCCAAAACTATGAAGCACTGTTTTATGCCTTGGTGCATAGGAACAACATTGATAGGAAATGTGCATGTCATTAACCTCGATTGGTTTGCTCATTTTCCTGTTTCCTTTGAACATAAGTGCAAATCACAATGAAGTACCTGCTGGCAGGGATCCTAATTGAATTTTCGTTATGAACTGGAGTCGGTTAAACATTTGAATTAGGAGGCAGTAGTTATAATACTCCCTTGTTGCCAACTATTTCCTTAAGATGTAAACAACCTGTAGAGGAAAGTTATTACTCATATTGAAACAACTGATTGTAAAACTCCAGACTTAGCCAGTATGAGTGTTGGATTTATTAACATCTTACCTTGTAAGGAACATCTTGCATCTTGTTTTCAGGAAAAAGATTTTGCAGTGGTTGTTTTTTCCTATATGTATAATATATCTATTTTTATGAAGCCATCAATGAATTATTACCAAAATATAGCATACAGTACTATTTCTGACAATAGATGTCTGTTTCCAAAGAGATTTTGGTTTTTGGATGTTTTAAAAAAATTGGAGGTTTGCAGATGTTCCATGAAAAAGGCATTTATGGACAAATGTATTATCATTTATATATATCTGTATATTATACACAATTTTACCAATATTTGAGTGGCATCTGTGGCTGACAGGTGTAACACACAGGCTTGCAGATCAGATATAGCGATGAAGCTTCCATCCCAACCTGACAGATCCTAGTGTGAGTTTCCAGTTCTTAAGCAGAAGGTTGGTGTTAGAATATTCTTAGGGCACTCTGTTTCCTCAAACACCCATGAAATAATCACCAAAATATAAGTAAGATGCTCGTGAACATAATTATTCCACCCATATTTTTTGAATGCTCATTTAACAATTTGCATTTATTCTGACAGCTCACTTGTCATTGATTTTTGTTTAGTATGCACCCCGCAGATGTAATTTCAAGGGGTATATGAGTCCGAGAACTCCCCTGTCCATCTGCCCTTACGTCCCATATCTTCCATGTCTATATGGATTTTAGTCAAATTTGACACAATGTAAACCAACATAAGATGAGGTTACATACTAAATTTGGGTCCAAGGGCAAATCTTTGAAATAACAAATTCTGCAATGAGGTAGACGGGGGTATTTGTCCCACAAGAGATTGTTAAAGTTCTTTCACATGCTCCGTAAGTGGGAGGGCATGAGTTCAAACCCCAACCTGGTCTGACCCAATACTTGAAAATAAGTAGTGACTGTTCTTTTGCCAAGCACTCGGTATTCACAAAATTAAACTCGCTGTTCTTTCGGATGGGAACTTAGAATAAACGTCCCTTGGGACGATCAAGAACCCTGCTGTATCATACCATTAGCACAAAACATTGGGAGAATTTCTGCTATGTCTGGTGATGTCTCGATATAAGTAAAATATTCTTGACTTTGACATTAAACGCCATAACTCAACTCTACTCTTTCACATTCTTGATTATTGCCTTGTTTCTTACGAGCAATTATACTTGGTAAATACATTTTATTCTGTCATAACCTCCCTATTGCAGTTCTATAATTGTAAGCCCAGATATATTGCATTTCATTTGATATTGTAAATATGGCCTCATTGAGACAACATCTTAGCCACTGTATTAATTTAAAACAATTTGCCACGGTAGGGGCATTCAAATCATTCATACACATTCTAGTTTTATTGTATTCTTGGATACATTAGCTGTTGCTAAGTACATGTTATTATTGTGTCGTATCCTCGGATACATTAGCTGTTGCTAAGTACATGTTATTATTGTGTCGTATCCTTGGTTACATTAGCTGTTGCTAAGTACATGTTATTATTGTGTCGTATCCTCGGATACATTAGCTGTTGCTAAGTACATGTTATTATTGTGTCGTATCCTTGGTTACATCAGTTTTTGCTGTGTATTTTCCATGGTTACATTAGCTATTGCCAAGAACAAGTTCAAGTATATTGTGTCGTATCCTTGGTTACATTAGCGATTGCCAAGTACATGTATTCAGTTACCGGTTTTCTTTTACAATGTATGATACATTGATTATTAGAATGATAAAGATACACTTTATGTTGATGCTGAGAAGTGGATTGAATGGTATGATCACTGATGAAATTAATGCTTTGTAAAACAAGAACAGTCTCTCGAGAAACAAATACTACCTGTCCCTAACACCCCGCGGCTCATGGCCTTTGCCTTCACAACATATTGCTAATCAATAAATTTAAACCCATGCTAATCATGTTCCAATGTTATAAGAAATAGGTTCCAGGGACGTCAGTTCGCTTTTTTCTAGAGTACACTAAGGTCTATTGAAGATTTTGGTTACCGACTAGAACATCTCAAATTCAACCGTAGGATATCCTAAACTATATGGTTTTATATAATTAGCTTTAGTCCTGGCTATACCGGTAGTTTCACAATAATGTCTTAACTAAGATTTTCCTTAACTTAAATCTGTCAAAGAATGATTCCCAAAACGCCGAGCTATCCGCCTATAGGAATATATACGCAGGAAACTAGGTTACACCCTTTTCGGGCCTCTATACCCGTCACTACTTCGAGGCCAAGTACAAATAAATCTCTGTGTAAATGTATACATTGCATATGAATAACATTTTTCTTTTAATTATAATGGCGTGTGTCGAATCTGGCTTTACCGGTTGGTTAGTTGTCTATATAATTTAAATGTTTGTTATTCTGCACCAAAGTGTAGCACTATTGTCAGAAATTGCCATTACTTTGCTAGCACAAAAACAAAAATAATGCGTATGCGTTGTGTCTATTGACGGCATGTCAGTGTGATTTCATAGCAGAGTACTTCGATTTAGGCCGTCATACTTGTATTTAGATGAAATCAGTAATAGACAGCAATCAAGAAACTCTGTTGTTAGAGCCACCCTTGCTTCAGAGAAAATGCTTGACATCTGTGGAGCATTTTGAGACCACATAGTGTTGCTAAGAGTTCATGGTAAAGGCCAGTTTAAAGCTTTGTCAAGAGCAGTCCTAACGCAAAGCTTTTAGACCTTAGTGCTGTAGACTTTACTGATATAACCTTTGTTACACGATGCTAAGTCCAGGCAATGTATAATACGCGTAGTCATCATCAGAAAGGTCATTTGTATAATCGAAATCAATTTCTCCACTTTTACTATAAAATATTCTTATTTGGAGATTGTTTAATAATTGGGCGATTTCCGTACGTTGTATGTAAACTTGACAAAATTTGTTTAATCTTTGACATGTTTGAAGCATCAAAGATTACTGAAGGTATGATATTTTGTTTAGATAAATGATTACAGCATATGCGAACACCAGATGGTAAAAAGATGCCTTGTTTCACGAAAATGTCAGTTCTTGCCTGAATTGGTGCAAGTTTCATGACGGAAACTTTTTCTTTGAAAATAAAGCAAATGACAATTTACTTGCCGCAGCTCAAAATGGGTAGGTTTCAAGTCTATTCGACCAACCGCAGGTTTATGATATTCAGTCCTGTCCAGCTAGTGACATTCATCACATATGAAACCTACCCCGACTTTTCGTCTATGGCCTTTCTCCGTGCGACGAATGCGCTTAGAAAAAGTTAATGTTTTTGGCATTTTGTTTACTAGTACTTGTTCAACGTACACGAAACACACGGGAAATGACAAGTGGCCTAAAACTGGATCGTAATGTCGTTATATATATTGTATGTATAAAACAAATATGCGTGCATGTCTTTCTTTCTATTATGTTATTTGTGGCAGAAATAATTAATATTGCATTTAAACTCTTAACACAAAGTAAGATAAAAAAGAAATAAGGCCGTAAAATATACATTTTATTAAGATAAAATAAGTTGAAAAATAAAATTGTAATTTTGGGATTCGAACCAACAACGTAAGACTTACTAGTCCCTACGTATACCCACTACACCACGCAGGTAATTGTTGGCAACAATGGTTTATTAATATCAAATACGAGTACAGTATGGTATATAAAGAGGTTATATTGGGGTAACTCTCTAAACATTGATTTTTACAAAATTCAGTATCAGCGCATATCTCTCCATTAACCATACTTTGCAATAATGTAGATTTTATATTCAAAATATCTTTAATGGAGAGACATGCGCTCTATGTGTATTTATTAAAAAACGTGTTGATTTCTACTGACTTATTCCATCTTTGTATAGAGTTATACGGAGACAAACCTAATGAATTATATGTGTTAAACATATAATGCAATATTTTACTGAGATTTTTACCATATAAACTTTTACATAATGATAGTAGCTTTAGGTTTTGTCACTATCAATATGTATTCAACATACTTTTAAATTTAGAATCCTATAGGCGGATAGCTCGGCGTTTTGGGTATCATCCTTTGAAATGTGAATAATTTTGAGTTTTTTAGATATTCATAAATTCAGTTGTTTGTCATTTTTAAGTTCAAAACAAACATACCAATTCATGCCCAAACCACAATCCCAAAGCTTAAAACTTTGAAGCTGGCAAATTAGTTTAAACATGTGAACTTCCACCAGGGAAGTGAGCGCGGGTGTTTTGGTAGGGTAAGCACTTACTGTTTAACTAGCTACACTCGCCACAAGTGTATATCGAGACCATTTTAAGCTTAAAACATCTATCTGGTAATCTTTTTCGAAACTTTATATTTTTAGTACGATGAAAGATCCTAAAAAATTTGCCAGATTTAAATTAAGGAAAATCTTAGTTGAGGAATGATTGTGAAAATGGAGTCCGACCCATCAACCATTTGAAAAACTGTCTTTAATTACTTTAAAAAAGTAATTACTTTATATAAGCTATAATAATGAATTACATGTAGTGATATATAAATACACACATCATATAAAGAAAAATATGTAAAACTAAATGAAATGGGCATGTCGACTGACTATGAAGATTGCGACAAACGATCATGGATAGGATGTGACGGATGGCGGATTGCTTTGGCTTTCAGAACACATTTCTAACATTAAAGTGTCCGTACATCTTTGTACGTTACTAAAATCTGAAAATTTTAAAATTCGTTATCGGAAAATTCGCGAACATATGGTGTCTTCATTTCATCCGTTATTTGGGAAGTGTCACTGTTGTTGTACTTATCAAATATTGCAGAGAGATAATCATTGACGTCATCGATTTTGTTAGATTGTTCGTTGTCCATTTTTGCATCATCCTCGATTTCTTGTTGGATTATTGTTGTCTCTGGCACATTGTTCTCTTTTATTTTTGATATCAGTCCCTGTATACCGTCATTAGGTCTCCCGTTTGTTCCTGTTCTGTCATCATCCGTGAAATACTTAGACATGTCCAATGTTGGAGTTTCAAATCCCATTACATCACTTTTCTGTTTATTAGATTTCTTTTTCCTGCGTTTTTTCTTAGACGTTTTACTTCTTTTGTTTTTGTTGTTTGTTACAATATCATAGTCTTTTTCATTATCATTATCACGACTTTCTCTTTCATTATCATCATCTTCATCGTCTGATAGTTCTGACAACGTTTCTCTTGAAGCAGACGACGAATCCTCTTCGAATTTATCATTATCATATTTAGATGCGTCAATTACAGCAGACTTTTCTCTATATTTAAGGATTGGAGGTTTTATCACAAAGTTCGGTTGTTCAGAGTTCTGCTTCTCTTGTTTATCATTCTCAGCAGTACAACGTTCTCCAATAGACTCATCCGTTCTATCCCCTAAATCATCATTATTTGACATGATGGAACTATTTAATGATATCCCTTCAAAAAGATCTAACGAATCTAGTGATTTTATTGTCAGATTGCCTGCTTGCATGTCTTTGTCTACATCGCTATCCTTCTTGTCCTTAGCCATTTTTGACGTACCGTCCTTGTTGTCATGGTCACCATGTATAATCGTCTGCGAATTCATAGTATACGTTCGTTTAGTATCACGAGCTGAGGCCGGTATAAAAGGATTGTTGCTACTTTCTTTTGTTGAATGTTCAACTACACCTTGCTTTTCTTGAAAATCTCCCCAAATTTGTCCTTTTGTTGAAGGAATATTTATTGCACTGTTTGCTTGTCCATCCACTCTTTCCATTCCATTCTGTGAGTCCGAAGTTGTTTGATTTGCTTTTTTCTTTGCTAACTTTGAAAGATGTTTCTTCTTTCTTGGTTTAGGAACTGGCATAGGCATCATGTTAAAATCTTCTTGCCATGTACTTGGCATTGCAAATATGTCATCTTTACTATGATTCAGATCATCTTCTTCCTCATCAATAATAGTCTCTGTTGCAGGCGGTCCTCTCATGAAGTCTAAGACATTTTCCGTCTTTTTCAGAGTCAGCCTGTCTGGTATCTTGGCATGAGGCTCATTGAATGTATGGTCTCTGTTTGCAAAGACGGCTTTAGCTGCTAGTTTAGAATCATCATCCTCAAATGCATCACCTTCATATGAGTTAATGTTATCAATTGAAGTATCATTAACAACAGGTTTCACTTGTTTTTCTTCATCGGTTTTCATTTTTGTTGAATTTTTATGCGTCCCTAATACTAATGGTTTGTCTAGAATGTTATCAATTTCCTCAATAATGCAATCAGACGTCGACTGATCGTCTGAAACCTTGCTTGTTTCACTATTGATTGAATGTGACCTAGATGTTGAAGGAACAGGCTCAACATGACCATTAGTTTTAGGTTTTGCTTCACTTACTGTTTCGACAATTTCAAAACATGGGATTTGAGGTTTAATTATTTTCCCAGGATCAATGTCTTGTAGGACTTTCTTGTCATCATCTGTAATATTCCGGCTCATAGTATGGACACTGTTTTTGAAAAACTTTGATTTAAAAGAATCTAACAGAGAAATCTGCCTTACAATGGGTGTTAGATCAGGAAGTGGTTTCTTCTCTGTTTTATTTTTACCGGAACCGGAAATAAGAATGGCATTTACCTCATCAGTGACATCTACTTCCTCCAAACAGCCCGCCATCCCTGGGGAGAGAAGGGATATTATTGTTATATTTTGTTTTGCAATAAAAGGAATACACACAAACGTACCAATCCATATTTGATTCTTAACTTATTTCTTTCGAAGAGAAAAACTAAATTGTCTGTTTCACGATAGTATACAAACAACAAATGGACTATTTTTTTCAACATCTTTACTTTTAAGACGAAAACAGAAAATATATTATCACAGATAAAATACTTTTATCACAGTTTACATAGCACATTTAATTTAGGGTGAAGAAAAGGAAAGATTGCCACAAATTTGATGAAAGACGATCTTACTGAAATCACAATTACGCTTATATTTACAAATGGTTCGTTTTGTTCACTTTATGAGAGTGGGGGCAACCGGGGTGCCCTTCGAACTGTGCTATTGTCCCCGCTGAAGAATGACCCCTGTGGTTCACTGCCATGAACAGGAGTAAGGTCATTGGTCCTTGTTCCATTGTTGGTGGCGAATTCAGACTCCAAATTGTCAATTAACTCCACACTGGATGTTTCTGACAATGTTGGGTGCAGAATACTAGTTGTCAGAATAGAGGCCCTTGTGAAATCTTTGTCTAATGTGTGTCGGCTCATAATACTGTTATCTAAGGTTGCATTCTGACGTCTCAGAGTCTTATCGTCATCTGTGAAGTTTAACGATCCGTTTATGTTTTTAGGTACATGCATTTTCTTATCTTTAGTCGGCATACCTGTGTCTGTAGGAGGAAGTCCTTTGTCAGCGATTCTTGGGTCAACTTGCTGTTTCTTCTTTTTGTATATAAACACACTAACTAATATACCGACAATTATCAATATCAGTGCCACGCCAGCCGCAGCGGCCACAAGACCAAGACTCGAAGCCGCAGCAACAGCGGCCTCAGAAGTGCTGGTTGTAGGTACTGCAAATACAAATAAGAGAGTTAGTATACATGCATACGTTTTGAGACGTATGACAAAATTTTACAGCCGACTAAAATAAGCTGTTTAACGTTTGAATCACGATGAAAGTTTTACTTAGATAAATAATGACGCCTCAGGTAGAATATTGATCTAATGCAATAATGTCGCGTTCAGCACAGTGTAAAACTGTGCTCAATACAGTGCAAAACACTGAACGTTAATTTCAGTGTAAACAGCACAGTGCAAAACAATGTTCAATACAGTGTAAACAGTGTTTATGTACAGTGTTAGTGTTCAATAAAGTGTTCATGCAATACAGTGTAAACAGTGTTCAATAGAGTGTACAACATTGTTCAACTAAACACAACGTTGCAGACATTGCAAAACTAATTCTAATACAGTGCAAACCAGTGTGTATTCAATAAATATATAACAATGTTAATTTAATAGTATAGCGTTTCGTACAGTGTTATACTAATTTCAATACAGTACAAACCAGTTTAATTCAGAGTAAAACAGAGTTAACTAAATAAAGCGTTCCATACAGCGCCAAACAATTGTCAATACAGTGCAAAAGGCGTTAATTCAAAACAACATTTTTATAGGTTAAATTAGTGTTCTTTCAATACAATGCAAATGAGTTTTTAATACTTATGAAACAATATTCATTACAGTATAAAACAGAGCTCGTACAATGAACAGTGTTCAGTACAGAATAAAACAGTGTTCGTCAAATACAGTGTAAAACAATTATAATGTTCAATACAATGTAAAGCAGTGTGTCATTTAATACAATGCTTAGACGGTCCATACAACGTTCAATAGATACAAAAGAGTGTTCACTACAGTGCAAAACAAATTTCAATACAGTACAAACTAATTCCAATACAATGCAAAACGAATTTCAGTACAGTGCAAAACATACCGCTATACTTACCACATGTAACTGAAGAATAAAAGATAAATAGTCAATTACTAGTAAGGAAGAACAAGACAATTGCATTAATTGTTCTAGTAAAACGATTTTGAAAAAGTACATGCTATACTTACTAAATTATATCAATTAAGAAATAGTTCTAAAAAATGTTTGATGCACCAGAACCACAGCTTATAGTAACGTAGACCCAAAAGTTATCGTCTCAGGTTTGATGGAACATAAATAAAGCTAGTAACGTAAAACAAAATTGTTTTCCGTCTCCAATTTGATTTGAGATGTTCATCAAATTGGTCACTATGAAATCTTTAACATTAATAAGTGCATTTCATATACTAGTAAAGCGACGTTGAACAAACATAGGTTAAAGTTGCCCTGTCAATGTTTTTTGAGAACTTTGGTGTAAAATAAGCGCATTTGATAGTAAACACTAAGTGTGTACCCAACCTATAGCTAGAGTATTCAAGGTATGCCACATACCTAGTAACGGGATAGATTTAAAAGATATTTGGCTATGCGAGGTACCGCTTATTGATATTACTTTTGCATTATTCTGTAAAAATGTGGTATCCCTAGAATATACCAGTGTGATTCGAAAAGACCTTTAACAAAAAGAGAAACATTACGGTGGCCTGCTCCGTATGTCGGGGTTAAAAGTAGGTAATGACTGTTCTTTCGCCAAATTCTCGTTTTTTAGAAATGAAAGTCATTGGGTCCTTCTGAAAGAGTCCTTAAATACTAATGTCCCGTTTACTGCACATTGTCCTAAGTGCACTGCAACTTCACTTATAGTTGGTGACGATTCTATAAAAGTGAAATATTCTTGACTAGAACGTAAAATCGAATTCAATCAATGTGACAATCAATCGCAGCTTTTGACCGTGAAAAAGAAGCTTCCACCATAAATAACGTGTTTACATACAAACAAGTGAGTTGAAAATTTTGTGCCAAATTCACTAAAATATCTGACAAGACGTTGCCATTTTAAAGTCTCCCCAACGTGAGATTTAAAAAAAGGAATCATTTCGAGTGAATTCTGGATTTTCCTTGAGAAATATAGAGAAATGGGTAAGGGATTCCAAAGATTTGACCTTGCACATACTATGCAAAAATTGCGGCTGGGCGTGATGACAAGGGGAACAAAACTAGCCTCTAGATCTTACACAAATCTCGTACATACATAAGATATTCTAGATATAAATATTATTATTCAGTATACTTACTACTTGCTAACATTTCCATTGTTTTTCCTGGACTAGCTACATAGGTCGTATTCTGTGTACTCTGACAATCCTTAGGATACTGTGTAGCAATAACATAGCTACCTGATGTTTCAAACATCTAAAACAATAAATAACAATTTACAAACAAAACGAAATGTACTTGGCAATCGCCAATGTAACTAAGACACAAACGACACGGCAAGGAAACGGGTAAACAACTGAGTAAGAAAAACATATTAAAATAGTGCCTTAAAATATTTCATAGATTGCTTTACAGTCGGTTAATGATACAACATCTGATCATGCATAAACGACCTCTCCGTGTATATCGAAATATTCTTGAAGAAAGAAGCCCTTAAAGAATCAAAACATATTAGATCTAGTTGATATGAAATGGGGAAATTACATAATTTTGATTTGACCTTTTGCTATGAAGTTTAAATTTTAAAAATACCAAAACCATATAGATAAACTCTTATTTTGATTTTTAACAACACGGCACTAGTTGCGGATGTTTTGGTTTTTAAAATGATGGACGTAATTTTCCTGTCATTCAAAATTTTCATATCACACATGTCGGGTGAAGCTAACTAAACAGGAGGTGCTTACCCCTTCGGACCACACGGCCTGATTTCCCTGGTGTTTTACTCAAATTGTCAGTTTCTAAGTTTCTACCTTGCTTTTGGTTTGTTGTTTGGACATGCACTGGCCCACGTTTCACAACAATTTCCTAACTAAGATTTTCTTTAACTTACGTTAAACATTTTGGCAATGTTTTTCAGAACTAAAAATTAGCAACTTTTGACAAAATTAAATACAATTTTTTTTTCAAACTTAAAGTGATCTTCATAATGACACATAAAATTCCCGAATATCCGAAAGATTAAAAAGATTTCAGTTTTGCCATAAGTTGCTAAAAATCTTAGTTAAGGAATGATTGTGAAACTGGTGTCTGGTATTGTGTTATAAGTTACTTACGAAGCAAGTGAATCTGTAGGTGGTACTCTCGTCGGTTGTGTTGTCAAGGTTGTATACATATAGCTGAGTAGCAGAACCAACCGTCGTAGAATAAATACAGTTGACGGAACCACCAGCTGAAAATAGAAAAGAGTAAGGGGTTACGAGACCAAACTCGTGATTGTTCACATTTATTTTAATACTAGTTATACCGATTATAGATATGCCAATTTTCCAGTAATCATTTTGTTCTACTATGATATTGCAATCGTCGTGACATCGGTTACCTACATCTAAATATTATATTGCTTCATCAAAATTTTTAAAACATCAAAACATTTTAAATATATTATTTATAGACTTAAGGGAAAAAAATAATAATTAATAAATTTACAAATAAGTATATATTTACAATTAATGAACTGAATTTAGAAAGTATTTTGATGGATCAGTGATTTGGTCTGATCCAACGATGGAACCAAAACGATATTAGGTGGTAAGGAATTCCATATGATGACTGTCTGTGGAAAAAAAGCTGTATTTGAAATTTGAAATAATTTGAATACCGGTATCGAGATGTATGGTATTAGTTTTCCAGATGTGACAGTTTTCGCGATTCCGTGTTATCCCTTAAGGGACCAGGAGCGACGTTAAAAAAAAACCCGTATTTTTTTTCTTTGATGACGTCATTTACAAACCTGAATAAGCTACGTTGGTGGCACACGCTGTATAGTTAAACGTCATTGTGTTCAGATCGGTACAGACATCCATTGACCCCGTCTTGTTAACGCAGTCTGTGTTATCATCCAAGCTGTAAGTGAACTTCCCGAGAAAAGTGTCCGGGCACTGAATCTTCACACTAGCTAATGCACCTGAAACAATGAAACGAATTTTATATGAAGAGAGTTATATAATAATATTTACCTATGTAATGTTTTCTTGTATTAAAGTCTGTTTGATACTAATTATTAATTATAGGGGTACAACTACCATTGCTGTGACGTCACTCAATTATTACTTATTCGTATGTACGCGTGACGTCATTGGTCATTTATTGGTTGTTCGAGCGATTGAAAATGCACGTCATACACGACAATGTTTAAATGAGGTTCGCCAGTGTACCATGTGATACCTGTATTCCATAACGTTTCTGTCGAACAAGTATTTCCAATGGCGATAGAATCAATTCGGTTCACGTTTTTGCCAAAATAATGCCGTTGCGCCATGATCTCTGGGGAGGGGCGGGGGTATCTGGGGTTCTCTTACCGTCTTGCATCAGGAGTGATGGTTCTGTGTTTGTTAACTCGTCAGATGCGTCATTCTCTGTCGTTGGGGAGGGTTGGGGATATTTGGGGTTCCCTTGCCCTCTTGCATCAGGAGTGATGATTCTGTTTTGGCTAAGTCGTCACATGCGTCATTCTCCAGCATTGGGGAGGGCGGGGATATTTGGGGTTCCCTTACCGTCTTGGATCAGGAGTGATGATTCTGTGTTGGTTAAGTCGTCGCATGCGTCATTCTCCGTCACTGTGGCACCAGCAGCTACATACTTAACTCTCTCATAGTCCGCATGTTGAAGTTCCGCTGTAAGGAACCAAGAAATATTTATAAATTATTCGGTTATTTCGGTATAATGAAATATTGAGAGAGACATGAAGATTTGTTCAACCGAGGTAAGAAAAGTCCTCGGTGAACATAACTTTCCGAGGTTGAACAAATTTTCATGTCTGCCTCATAAGTGTTCGCTCCGTATAAGGAAGGTCGTAGATTCAAACCCCGGCCAGGGTTTAAACAAGACTTGAAAATAATTAGTGACTGTTCTTAATTTCGCCGGCATTTAAAAATGAAAACCATGAGTCTTTTGGAGAAGACCTTAAAATTCGATAGCAGGCGTGACAGATTAAAGAACACTCCCTGTACATAGGCCTGAGCGCACTGCAAAGGTAAAAAACTGCCACTTCACCTATGGATGGCGATGTCTCGAGCTGAGCCGAATAATGGTGTTAAACGTCAAGGATATTTCACTTATATTTAGATGTCGCCAGCTATGAGCGAAAGTGCAGACATTTTGCCTGTACGTTGCGCTGATGGCATTATGCAGCAGGATTCTTTATCGTACAATGCCTGCCGTACCGTGACACGGGACCTCGTTTATTTTAAGTCCCCATCCAAAAGAACTGTGACTTTCATTATGGAGGGCTACCCAGTCACTACCCAGTGTCAAGTCTTGGGTCAGACCCGGCTGTGGTTCGTACCGATAGCTTTCAACTTACGGAGCGAACACTCTACCAACTGAGCTACCTCAGTGGTGGTGACGTCTTTATATGAGTGAAATATACTTGACTGGGACCTATTTAACCCCTATTCAATGAATCAATAAAATTAATGAGTGTTCTATATAGAGGGGTCATAATTTTAAATTAGTGTGAAGGTTTGATTAAATGGTGTTCGACAAACAGACTTTCAATCAACTAAAATAATTACTACTGTCGCAGGAAACACAACCTATATAAAATGTCAGATATTATGAGCCAGGAAGAAATGGCTGATTGTTAATTTCTTGCTTGTCGAGTTGATCAATTAGAGTGCAGTAGAAAATGTCAAGATTATTTCATTTCGATCAGTTCCGGGATGGTGGAAGAAACCGGAGTACCTGAAAAAAACCACCGTTCTTTGGCAAGCGTACTGATAATCTATTCTACACTAGAACTTAGTGAGGGCGGTCAGAGGCGTTAGGGTATGTAAGCAAGTGCTTAATGGCTTAAGTTGGAACCTCAATTGACTAGAAAAACAATGATCAACACTTAACCTAGAAAAACTGTGAGCCACAAGCTCACAAAAAATACCCCCGCTCCCCCACATATAAAAAATCCATCGGATCAAATGTTTAAATAGGAAGTACACGTCTACATTATATCATAAAGATTGTGTGGAAGTTTCATGAAAATCCATTGAAGGGGTTAGGGGGAGTTGCGGATAAGAGATAGGTACCCTAAGGTGTAACGAAAGGACGGACACACGGACGGACACCCCTATCACTATATACCCCCAACTTTTTAAGCGGGGGGTATAAATATAGTACAAACCGATGGAAAGTGGACACTGAGCTTACGAAAAAGAGTTTCCGAGATATGGATACCTAGTGGTTGAAAAGCTGTCAAGAAATAGATACCAGCTGTATCACTATTGTATGTAAGAGCCAAGATGAACTGTGAATGATTTGATTCGTTATGTCAAGTGAAAAACACGGTGTACTTAGTACCAAAAATAAAACGCTGACTACCGTATGCACAAGTACTAAATTTAGGAGTAGAACAGTTAGTAACTGATCATGATTGATAATAGTACTTACTTGTGTAAAGTGTGTACCGATACATGGACGTTTTTATCTTCTCAAATTTTACACAAATAACTGCCTCAGCAAAACTGTTGAAGAAGGCAAACTGTTCCGATCTGAAATATAAACAAATAAATTCAGTGAATTAGGATCCCCCGCCACCAGTTTGCAATTATAATCAAAGGGCAATAACTCCTAGGAAAATAATCAAACCAAATCGGGTTAACGATATGCGCATCTCCTATCAATGTTGATGCTTTGCACTACGTTTCATGAAATAGTGCTTCACAGTTTTGGAGACTTTGTGTAGTCAAGAATTTCGGACGGATAGACAAACGGATGGACGAAAGAACGAAAACTCGAATTTAATATCTATCTCTTTCTTCGAAAGGCGGGGATAAAAATGAGGGTATCATCTTATTGTGTACGAGAGGCAGTTTAGTGGGTCTTGTTTTTAAGCATTTCGAATGAGCTTAGAAAAAGATATTGCTTCATTCTTATTACCAGTGGTCATTACAATACTTAAAGAAAGGGAACTGTTCGGATATGAAATTTTAAAAAAGTGAGGGTATTATCTTGTCAAGAGGATGATTTTAATGCGTCTTGTTTTTGAATTATGCAACACAGCTTTTTGAACGGCCCTCATAAAATCATATTGTCTTATTAACCCCAGTGACAATTGTAATAGTTTTAAGATTCTTTGACTTATATATCGAGGCGGTATGTTCTGAGACGGTAGGTTGGAGGAAGTCACCAACCTTCGGCAAGCAAACTGATAAACATGATCACACAAGTATCATGCAAGGGTCAAAAGGGATTCTAACCTAGGCGATGAAAAGAAGTATGATCCGTAAGCACACGCTCTAAACCACTTGGCCACCGAGTCCCCTATACATTAGGTACTAAATGTAGAGAGATTTTCCGTTTATAAAAGCAATAGCCGAATATACCAAAAACAAGAATAACAAAATAACAAAGCAGGCAAACAAGTGGTATAATTACTCTATAGAATGTTGATGGTTAACAGTATATATATATATATATATACAGTGTACACCATAGCTGTTTGAACGGTCAACGAATCTACTTAGTTCAAGCGGTCTTACAAAAGCCAATGCCAAAGTTAATATACATCATACCATATATCATCGTTAAGGCTATGATTCGACCTAAAACCCCAATGCAACAAATAAAAATCGCATGACATCAGAAAATACAATGTAGCTTTTATTACACGATTTCTTACCTGAATATATAGTTACCTCCACTGGTAACTTGTATGCATTCAAAAGCCAGGTGACCTCGGTCGTAGACTTTGTAATTGGACATTGAAGTACTGTTTAAGTAGAGGGTTCCTTTGTCGCTGGAGTCCCAGGTACCAGGCAGGTCTGAAGGCAGCGTGCAGCCATTTACTATAATAAATAATAAAAATAAGAAGAAGAATAATACATGTAGCTAGACCAGTTATTGAGAGACAAATTTCCCAGTCGCCAATATTGCCGAGTTTTTATATCTAATATTTGATAGTGTGACCTTCACCCTTGACCCGTGCGCCTAAATTCCTTGTGCAACACATCGTCTAATATTGTTTACATCTGTTCCAAGTTTGGTCAAAATCCTTCCATAGAGATGGACGTTATATAGCATACACGATATTGGAAGAGATCAAACTGTCAGACGAAGAGGAAATTCCTTTATATATATATATATATATATACCCACTAAACTTTGTTTGTGGAAGGGAGGTATAGAAAGTTTAGACCTACTAATTGTCACAACCTCCAAAAAGTCAAAACATTAAAATGGGGGTTTAGTGGGCTGATTAGTCGGACTATAGAAAGTTCTGTTGTGTTTCTGACGCATGTATTTTGCCATTAGAACCAAAAATCAGTTTAGTTGGCAAATATTCGTTATATATATGTAACATTAAAAGATTATGAACATAAATCATTTGACTATAAGTCCGTTTAAAATGTATTTTTTGTTTTTTGTCTCATTGAAGTTCTCTTGGTAGATCTTGTGATAAAGTAGACGTTTTGCTACAGATAATAATCAATTCATTTATGGTCTCATTTGGTGATGATACGATATCGGATTAGGCGCTGGTATGAAAAAGTGAACCTAGACACAGCTAGCTGTTCTGGTCACTAATTAAGAAAGCGCAATATATATAACAAGCAAAACGTTGCAGAAAACAGAAGAAAAACGCCACAGAAATATAATTTGGTTGAAACGTTGGAAATATTCTAAGTGTCGCTCGGTTGACAGTGGGGTGCATAAAAGACACTGCTAAAAATTATTTTAAACTCGATATTTTCTTGACATTTTAATGTAAAAACTGGTCAACTATACTTAGATAATGACCACTTAATTTGCGTATATTCATTCCTTACTCAGGTTAAGTTGTGTACTCAGAATTTTTTTTGTTTCCTCGACATGATGAAGAAGACTGGTCTTTATAATTCAAATCTTTTCCAAAACAGATCCCTTTTACCCTTAGGAAGCAACAAAGAACATTTGAAACATTAAGGCCTCGGAAGGTTTTAGAAGGGTTGAAGCCTATTTGAATGTCTTACAGAATAGTCCGAACCAAGACTTAAATCTTGAATCAAGAAGAATCTAAATCAAAATTTTGGTTTTGGTCATAATTTTTAGACTATGCATAGGAAATAATTATGTTTCCGACTGTTCAAACTTTCTGCATATACGAACAATAGGCAAACATCTGTTGTGTTCAGTAACACTCAAGTTATGTAACACAACATTGAAGTAGAAGGGAAATAAGGAGGCTAATTGCCCATTCGTTTTTGAAAAACTGAATATACAGCAATTTAGGAATGGTTTGAAAATGCTTATATATATAATGAGCAGAATAGACATCACTTCAACTAATTTCGAATTTATCGTATTTATTGTATAAAAGTTGCTCCAGAAGTAACATGAAGAATTTTTTTTAACAAATATAGGGTTTTATGTAAAATAAAGAAGGATTTTATAAAGTGTCCCGAATACTTTTTGCACGTCACTGTACATGTGCATTTCACCAGTTTTTATGGTAAAATTTAACATAATTGAAATGTTATCTGAATCATTTCTATCAAATACAATGATATACAGTACTGTCGAAAGTTAAACTCTGAGCTAACTAAAAGGTACCGCAGCTCGGCTCTCGAGCGAATGACCGAGATATGGATAGCTAGTTGCCAAAACACTGCCGGCTAATAGATAGATTTCTAGACCATCGAGCTAACTATATAAACGAGGGACCGAGGTGACTGAGCTTACGATGATTGGGTAATTAGTAATGTCATGTGTTACTTTTAAATGCGTTATTTCATAAAAATTCAAAAGAACCCTTACAGTATAGTGTTTTTTTTAATTTGTTTTTTTTATTGCCCCAGACATTGAATATGGGATGGTCAAATTCCAGAGGATTGGGGCCGCTGGATTCACTTTTCGGGTAATCAGGTCAGTTTTACATACATAAGACATATATATATATTGTACGACCATTCTAGGGATTAATCTGGATTTTGTAGTAAGGCACATTTCTGATTATTGGGGATGTGTCTTATTCCAGTATTTATTAAATGGGTATAGTGTTAAACTTTAGACAGGTCCGTGTTGTACGGACAATGAGCAACATGTAATGCAACGTGATGTTCTAAAATTTACCGGTTTTTTTAAACTGCTTTCAAGACATTACTTATAAATTATTAGTCTTAGAAAAGTATTCTAGTTTCTCATTAAAACTCCGATTACATCCTTTTGATTTGATTTAATGAAACTGATTATAGTTGATTTCACATCTTAAAGAATCAGATTTCTATCTGCAGTCGGATTGTAAATTGCACATTTTCAGTACAGACTTGTCGAAGGTTTAACTTTGCGCTAATGATAATTAGTCGAAACCAGGCTGCTGATTGGTCGAGATATTGAAAGCTAGTGACCGAAAATCTGCCGAGAAAGATACATGACAGTTGTCGAAAACCTGTCGAGAAAGATACATGACAGTTGTCGAAAATCTGTCGAGAAAGATACATGACAGTTGTCAAAAATCTGTCGATATATAGCTGACGAGACCTAGGCTGCCAATTCGGTGTTAATTTGTTAGCTAAGTGTTAAACTTTTGACGGGTCTGTTCTCACATGACAGTTGTCGAAAATCTGTCGAGAAAGATACATGACAGTTGTCGAAAATCTGCCGAGAAAGATACATGACAGTTGTCGAAAATCTACCGAGAAAGATACATGACAGTTGTCGAAAATCTACCGAGAAAGATACATGACAGTTGTCGAAAATCTGCCGAGAAAGATACATGACAGTTGTCGAAAATCTACCGAGAAAGATACATGACAGTTGTCGAAAATCTGTCAATATATAGCTGACGAGACCTAGGCTGCCAATTCGGTGTTAATTGTTAGCTAAGTGTTAAACTTTTGACGGGTCTGTTCTGTATTTGTGTCTGTAAGTTTTTTTCGTATTTGATGCAATGGATTTGTACTTTAATAAGGTCAGACAGAGAACGTGTCCTGAATAGATCAATTGTTGGTATTATCGAAGAAAGAGGAGTTATTGAACTTTAGAACAATTTACAAGCAGGTGGCCTTTTTATACAGGTGGCCTTTAGTGCGGGTTGGACTGTACATGCAGGTTTTGGACTGTATATGCAGCTTTTGCCATCACAACTTCGAATCTCAATTGGGCATATCCTAGTTTGAAAAGGCATTAAAAATTGTAATTTCGTTTGTCGAAGGTGAGTAGTTTTCTCTAGGTACTCCGGTTTCATCCACCATCCCAGAACTGAAAACCTCGATATATGAAAGAATCTTGACTGTGACATAAAACACCTTCATTACACTCTTCTCTTGGAAGCTCTTGTTATTGGAAATGGACTGAGATGCAGATGACATGTTAAATGTATTCAAAGTCATGCCATACTGAAAACAATACAAAACTAGAGCAGTCTCTTGAGAGGCAAATTACCCCTTCCCCAACACTGCCGATTTGTTGGTTTGTTTTTCCAAATTTGACTTTGTGACCTTGATTGACCCTTGTTCTTTGCACCTAAATTTGGTATGCGGAACATCATCCTATGTTGGTTTATACTCTACATTTGTACCAAGTTTGATCCAAACCCATCAATAGACATGGGAGGACAGGTGTCATGTGCTACTTTTGAATTTTTATGAAATAATACAATTCAAAAGTAGCACATGACAATTAATTGTCATGTGCTACTTTTGAATTGTATTATTTCATAAAAATTCAAAAGTAGCACATGACACAGGAAATTGGGACGGACATTTGGACACACGGATTGGGGAGTCCGATTCCTTTATACCTCTCTAACCTTCGTTTGCGGTGGGGGATACATAACCAAGCCACCACTGAACATTAAATTAGCAACTTCGAACGAAAACCAAAGTACAGAGAAGGTAGGCAATGGCGTAGTTAAGGTAATTTTGGAGACTTCATTCCATAACACGTATTTTACCACCATTTATACCCAAAACAAATAAAAACAAATTAAATTTACAAAATATAAAAAAATCATCTTAAAATAAACATGTATACATACAATAATTATATTTATGTTTTATGGAATAATTCTATTGCAATTACATGTACATGTAAAACAACTTATATTGTCATATACCATATGTTAAAATGCAATTAAAGATAGAATTTAAAATAATGGCATATGGGAAGTAAGCTAAGGACCGTTAATATAGAAGACAAGTAATTAGGACCCACCCACCGTCGTAGCGATTGAAGGGGAGCCTTTAATTTCTTGTCATTGACTCTCAAAATCTAATAGACAATACGCATGCAAAGAGACTACTTAGAATGACGGTTGTATCGGTTCCTTTAATCATTAGCTGAGGATAAATTTTTACAACATTTCTTATATAATTTAATGATAAATTGCCTATCTAGGAAAGTACGTCTCGTTATTTACGATTTTACGAAGTTTGAAAACAAGATCACTGTAAAAGGCAAAACATGCAGACATATGTACATATGTATGTGGGATTCCCGACAAAGAGAAGCTTCGTCAAATTTTAAAACAAGTTCTCCATAGTTTTTTTTTTTTTTTTTTTTTTTTTAGAAAAAATTCTTATGATTTTTCTTAAATAAAAAACTTAAAAAAAAAACAAAATGTCATAAAAGTTCTCAAAATAAATATTAAAATTTTTCATTATTACTCACGATGTTTGGTACTGAAATTGCACAATTTCATGTACCATATTTTAATTGTATTATTCAATCATTCAAACAAAGGTACATGACAAAATTTTTTAAAGAAAATCAGAATTTTGGTTTGTTGGTGATATTGTCAATAAAAATTATTTCTGTATAGACTTGTTTCTGTGTTCTCTACTCACCGACAGAGGATAAAAATCCGAGGGAATATCCAATCCAAATTATCAAATATTTCCCCATCCTCTTGATTTCCTAAAGTGCGTTTAAAACGCAAAAATTCGAATCTAAACACTTGTTTTCACATTTTTGAGTCTTTCTCTCGAAAATAAATAGAAATTATGAATATTTTGACAAAAACTTTTTTGTGAAACTTTTAGACATAACTATGTTGTGTATTGGCAGTCAGTGGATTAACGCTTGTATCCAGGTATCTTAATCCTTAATCTCGGTGTACAAAGATCAAAATCTTACTACATTTTTATCCTATTATATTAGTATATTCGTTGGGATTTAAAAATTTAGGTTTTTGATAAGAGTATTTTGTAAGACACATTTAACTTAAAATATAACAGTTAACCTTAATTACTCCTAGTTTTAATAGTTTTTTTCATTTTAATTTTAACTGCGTTGGTTCAAGTTCGATTTGGACATTGGCCATTTTTTAAGATTTGCGAGCAGAAAAGTTAATAGTATACTTTGCAGTCCTGTCAAAAGTTTAACACTAATCCAACTCATTATATTCATGCCGTATCGGTAAACCCTTTTCAGTCTCTCATTATTAGCTACATCACAGTATCTCGACAATAGAAAAAAATATATAAGGAAAAAATATTATATCAGACCAAATATTCTAAAATTACAAATGTTAATGGCTAGCACAAAATAAAGTTGAACTGTTAAATTTATGCAAATTTCTAAAAGAAGGTTTAAAATATTATACTTAAATATCAATTTTATTTCAATTTTCTGTTTATAACATGTATCTATTGATATCTATCATTCTGAGTAATTATTGTAAATCGTTTTAATAATATTTTGTTGTAATATAATTTTGTAATAATATGTGTACCGCCATTGTATATAGATTTATATTGTATAGTTTAACCTCTAATACCACCTCCGTGGTACAGAGTGTAATAAAGAATCTTGAATCTTGACAACTCGGCAGCCGAGATTCGACACCTTTTCGTTGGCACAGGGTTGACCTTTCGACAGGTCTGTACTATGGATTGATTATGTCGTAAAATCAGGCAAATAAGAAATATGTTTTGGTCTTTTTGGATTGACTGGTATCTAAATAATAGGAACGGTGAGGGCTAACTATGACCGAGCCATTTACCGTTATATAACGATAGGAGTAGATTAATGATATTTTACGTACAGCCAAAGATTATTTCGATCAGTCCTAGGATGGTTGAGGAAACCGAAGTGCTCGATAAAAACCATTGACAATCAAATAATCATATAATATACAGTTTGATAACCCATTATTCAACACACTGTTCATTTCTTGAATGTTTTTGATGTTAATTTCTAACTATAGTAAAGACCGGTCGAAAGTTTAATACTAAGCTCACGAATTTTAAGTACCGAATTTCTAACTCGTTCCGGTTCTCCTTACCTATCTGTCGGTAGTTTTTCGGTAGCTGCTATATTTTCGGTAGCTGCTATCTATCTGTCGACAGTTTTTCGGTAGCTGCTATCTATCTGCCGGCAGTTTTTCGGTAGCTGCTATCTATCTGTCGGCAGTTTTTCGGTAGCTGCTATCTATCTGCCGGCAGTTTTTCGGTAGCTGCTATCTATCTGTCGGCAGTTTTTCGGTAGCTGCTATCTTTTCGGTATCTGCTATCTATCTGTCGGTAGTTTTTCGGTATCTGCTATCTATCTGTCGACAGTTTTTCGGTAGCTGCTATCTATCTGTCGACAGTTTTCCGGTAGCTGCTATATATCTGTCGGTAGTTTTTCGTTGTTGCTATCTATCTGTCGGTAGTTTTTCGGTAGCTGCTATCTATCTGTCGGTAGTTTTTCGGTAGCTGCTATCTATCTGTCGACAGTTTTTCGGTAGCTGCTATCTATCTGTCGATAGTTTTTCGGTAGCTGCTATCTATCTGTCGACAGTTTTTCGGTAGCTGATATCTATTTGTCGACAGTTTTTCGGTAGCTGATAT
This sequence comes from Anadara kagoshimensis, assembly GCA_021292105.1. NCBI lineage: Eukaryota > Metazoa > Mollusca > Bivalvia > Arcoida > Arcidae > Anadara > Anadara kagoshimensis. The sequence continues at coordinate 53,925,875 of CM037873.1, read as the reverse complement.
CTATCTGTCGACAGTTTTTCGGTAGCTGCTATCTATCTGTCGGTAGTTTTTCGGTAGCTGCTATCTATCTGTCGGTAGTTTTTCGGTAGCTGCTATCTATTTGTCGAGAGTTTTCCGGTAGCTGCTATCTATCTGTCGACAGCTTTCGGTAGCTGCTATCTATTTGTCGACAGTTTTTCGGTAACTGCTATCTATCTGTCGACAGTTTCCGGTAGCTGCTATCTATCTGTCGACAGTTTCCGGTAGCTGCTATCTATCTGTCGGTAGTTTTTCGGTAGCTGCTATCTATTTGTCGACAGTTTTTCGGTAGCTGCTATCTATCTGTCGGTAGTTTTTCGGTAGCTGCTATCTATCTGTCGGTAGTTTTTCGGTAACTGCTATCTATCTGTCAGTAGTTTTTCGGTAGCCGCTATCTATCTGTCGACAGTTTTTCGGTAGCTGATATCTATCTGTCGACAGTTTTTCGGTAGCTGATATCTATTTGTCGACAGTTTTTCGGTAGCTGCTATCTATTTGTCGACAGTTTTTCGGTAACTGCTATCTATCTGTCGACAGTTTCCGGTAGCTGCTATCTATCTGTCGACAGTTTCCGGTAGCTGCTATCTATCTGTCGGTAGTTTTTCGGTAGCTGCTATCTATTTGTCGACAGTTTTTCGGTAGCCGCTATCTATCTGTCGACAGTTTTTCGGTAGCTGATATCTATCTGTCGACAGTTTTTCGGTAGCTGATATCTATTTGTCGACAGTTTTTCGGTAACTGCTATCTATTTGTCGACAGTTTTTCGGTAACTGCTATCTATCTGTCAGTAGTTTTTCGGTAGCCGCTATCTATCTGTCGACAGTTTTTCGGTAGCTGATATCTATTTGTCGACAGTTTTTCGGTAGCTGCTATCTATCTGTCGACAGTTTTTCGGTAGCTGCTATCTATCTGTCGATAGTTTTTCGGTAGCTGCTATCTATTTGTCGACAGTTTTCCGGTAGCTGATATCTATTTGTCGACAGTTTTCGGTAACTGCTATCTATCTGTCGACAGTTTTCGGTAGCTGTTATCTATTTGTCGACAGCTTTCGGTAGCTGCTATCTATCTGTCGACAGCTTTCGGTAGCTGCTATCTATCTGTCGACAGCTTTCGGTAGCTGCTATCTATTTGTCGACAGTTTTCGGTAACTGCTATCTATCTGTCGATAGTTTTTCGGTAGCTGCTATCTATCTGTCGGTAGTTTTTCGGTAGCTGCTATCTATCTGTCGACAGTTTTTCGGTAGCTGATATCTATTTGTCGACAGTTTTTCGGTAGCTGATATCTATCTGTCGACAGTTTTCCGGTAGCTGCTATCTATCTGTCGACAGCTTTCGGTAGCTGCTATCTATTTGTCGACAGTTTTCGGTAACTGCTATCTATCTGTCGACAGTTTTTCGGTAGCTGCTATCTATTTGTCGACAGTTTTCCGGTAGCTGCTATCTATCTGTCGACAGTTTTCCGGTAGCTGCTATCTATCTGTCGACAGTTTTTTGGTAGCTGCTTTCTATCTGTCGACAGTTTTTCGGTAGCTGCTTTCTATCTGTCGGTGGTTTTTCGGTAGCTGCTATCTATCTGCCGGCAGTTTTTCGGTAGCTGCTTTCTATCTGTCGGCAGTTTTTCGGTAGCTGCTATCTATCTGCCGACAGTTTTTCGGTAGCTGCTTTCTATCTGTCGGTAGTTTTTCGGTAGCTGCTATCTATCTGCCGACAGTTTTTCGGTAGCTGCTTTCTATCTGTCGGCAATTTTTCGGTTAATATCTTTTCAAATCTCTGCAGCCGAATTACTACTCCATGTCTTTAGCTCAGCTTAGTTGTTTGTGTTAAGCGTTCGACGGGTCTGTAGTAAACACACAACTGTTTGTTGTAGTTGTTCGTGGAATTTCATTTTATTTTTTTTTTTCATTTTTTTAAAAATAAAATCCCCAAGAAACCTGTACATAGACTATTTTATCTTATTTGTATGTATCTGATTTTTTTCAAAAGCTAACCTGTTTTCATGAGCTTTTGAAATTTGTGGAAAAATACTTTAATTTTCTAAAATTAACCTATTTTTAGCTCATTTGTGGAAAAATACAAAAGTACTTCAAAAATTTAAAATTTGTATTGATTTATGTTTTGAAGCATAATCACTAGTATCTTATGGATAATATCCAGCTTCTGTTGATTTCTCTTAGTTCATTCGCAATACTGAATACAAGACAGACTGGTTCGACTTCTGTCTGGTTCGTATATTTGGGAGTATGTAACTTATTTGGTAGATCTTCAAACTGTGAGAATGAGTTTTTACAAATGGAAACCTTGTCAAATGACAATTTTGAATGTAATATCTTTTGAGTGCATAGCATAGCAAGTTTTAACTGAAATGGGATGCCAATTCAAAAGTGTCTCCCAAACGAATCCCAACTTGGAAATCCATTTTTCCAAACCATGTGCATGAACAAAATACGAAATACCCAATGGCACATATACTCCACAATAATCTTTTTTTTTTGAACTTACATAAAAATTTGTTAAATAGTTAAAACAGACAAAATTTTGGCGGAAGAAATTGAGTAAACACAATCATGTTTATCTTGAACCCCTCCCCATTTCGTTTTGGGGACATAAACTTTTATATCCGATATGATATGTGTTGTAAGGTTTTAGTCTTTTATATATCAGTTAATTATACCCATGACGTCTTTATAACTTACAATACCCAGGTTTAATTTTTCGATCAAACTATTTTTTTTAAATCACGATCTACATTTAATCGGCTTTAGGGAGATCTAAGTATGTCTGAATCATACATGTATATATATGCAAAAACGAAATACATGTGCTTTATATATATATATATATATATATATATATATATATATATATATATAATATATATATATATATATATATATATACAATCGAATCTGCCTTAAAGGCCACTTCTATATAACGACCAACTGCATATAAAGGCCAGTAAAATTGTATCTCTTTATTCATATTATTTGAATCTGTATAAAGGCCACCTTCCCATAAAAGCCACGTTTACTGGTTCTCTTAGATGGCCTTTAAAGACGGGTATATGCATGTATGGTCAAACCCTGCTTCCTGTGTATAAGGATATTGAGGATTACCTGGCCCCAGTTTCACAATCATTCTCTAACTAAGATTTTCCTTAACTTAAATTTAGCAAATTTTGGCAAGCTCGTTTTTGAACTACGAATAAATATTTTTGTCAAAACTTAATACAGATGTCATAAGCTTGATATAATCTTTAAAAGGACATCTTGAATTTTCTAATATCTTTACAATTAACAAAATTATAGAGGTTTTTAATTTGCCAAATTTAAGTTAAGGAAAATCTTAAGTTAAGAAATGATTGTGAAACCGGGGCATGCTTAAAAAGTCCAGGAAACTTGTACTTAGTATCCCAATTGTTCTTTGTTTATGTTGTTTGAACCGGTACATATAAAAACCACCTGCCCATAAAGTCTGCTTTAACTGGTTCCTCAAGGTTGCTTTTGTAGACAGGTTGGACAATCCTTGGAGTGATTGAGAGAGAGAGAGAGAGAGAGAGAGAGAGAGAGAGAGAGAGATGTAAGTGTCTAACTACTGTTGGGGATCGAACCGATTCAATTGATTGGTCAAAATCATACGGTCAAGTGGTTGAAAGAGAGAGAGAGAGAGAGAGAGAGAGAGAGAGAGAGAGAGATGTTAATTTCATTTTCCTGAATCTTTATTGACACATACACACGTCTGTTGGCTTTTCTATGACATAATCAATGTCTGTAATGACTAACACGTAACACCATACTACATAAAATATATTATTGTATTCAGAAGGTTTTTATTAGCTTCAGATCCAACAAGACCTCCAGACAAATCTAACAAGACAAATATTATCTATATTGTTTATGTGTGTGTGTTGATACTGGGTGATATAGGGTCTCGCAGTACAGCATACAATGTAGATTGACGTGTTTTGGGGGTATTTAGTGGAGAAAATGCATCATGGATTATTGATTTAGGACCAGGTCGTGCAGCATGTACGTGTTAAATTTCAGTACAAACGAAGGTTAGTTTATATGTAAATATTTATTGTACATCTATTGTCCAGTCAAACATGTCTATAGAGACCACCTAAAGGGACCAGTAAAAGTGGTCTTTATGGGCAGGTGGTATATATATATATATATATATAATATATATATATATATATATATTATATATATATATATATATATATAATATTTACTGACCTTTAAAAGCTGGTGGTCCTTATATAGAGGTTGTCTTTAAGGTAGGTTTCACTGAGTTACGCAACCCTTTTGAAATTTTCCATTCATTCATTTAAGCTTTTTCAATGTGCAGTACAGATCTGTCGAAAGATTAACAACAGGCTAACGAATTAGTGCCTAATCGAAAGCGTACCTCTATTCCTCGTTATCTATATCTAGACATTTTCGGTATTTGTTTTCTCAGTGTTTCTATCCCTCCAAAGCTTTTCGGACACTAGATATCCATGTCCTTGGCGCCCGAGTTTTGACTTCTTTTTGTTATGTGCTCAGTGTTAAAACATTCAACAGGTCACAGAAGCCAGTTTCATAATAAATTTTAAAAAATACCGATAAGTATATAAAAGAGTACTTTTTTATATACTTATCGGTATTTTTTTAAAATTTTATTATGAAACTGGCCCCTGTGCAACAGGTAGGCATCGACTGTACAAACCGATGACTAGTTAATGCTACATTCACGACAAATCCCTATATCTCGGCAGATTTTCGGTTACTAGACATTTATATCTTGACCACTCGACTTGAAAGTCGAGCTGTGGCTCATTTTCGTTATTTCCTCAGTGTTAAGCATTCAACGGGTGGGCCTACAGTTCATACCTATCAAACGTTTTACACTCAGATAACAAGTTTAGTGCTACATGTACATCGACGGCTAATTTCTGTAGCCGAGATAATAAATCTCTCGGTAGATTTCAGTCATTAGACATTAATATTTTGTCCACTAGAAAGCCGAGTATCGATTCCTTTTCGTTGTGTCATATACCCATTTTAATATATTTTATGATTAAATTAAAAAAATGGTATATGACAGTTGTCTCATTGTTAAACTTCCAACAGGTAGGCGTATATTTAACATGTGATTAATAGATCAAGCCAACCCCCCCCCCATCAAAAAAGTACAACAGTACGGTATGTTATGTCAGGGGTCATTTGGACAGTCATCATGCCAACTGAATTAGAAGTTCTGGATTATTTTGTGGTTTAATGTTACATGTAATTAACGATATAAGTACAGTACAGATATGTCGAAAGTTTAACACTGAGCTAACGAAAAGGACTCGAAGCTCGGCTGTCAGATGGTCGAAATATGGATAGCTAGTTATCGAAAAGCTGCCGAGAGATAGCTAACAATTGCCTAAAAGCTGCCAAGATGTAAGTAACCAGGAACCGAGATGAACTGCAAATTCGACACGATTTCGTTAGGTTGGTTTTAAACTTTCGACATTCGTGCACAGTAAGTGCAGACAAAGCTGTACATTGTCATTTATAAGCGCTCTGCAAATCTCAACATTTCTACCACTTCACATATAGCTGGTGTCCTTTCGGTATTAAGTGAAATATCTTTGATTTGGATGTAAGCTCCATTCAATCAACCTGTTTTATCTACTGTCAAAAACACCTATTGCATATAATGCAATTTATTTATACTGTACACCAAATTATATATATATATATTATGCAATCAGTAGTAAAACGCATTTCAACAGTTGTTATATTAATATAAATAGTGTAATATAGAAGTATTAAGCGAAACATTAATATTGATCACAGTTTAGTAGTGTCCATAATTTAACACGTAAAGGTGTACAAAAACACAAAATCTAACATACAAGAGGAATAGAGTAACTGATACTCTACATCCAAAGAGTGGAGTAAATGAGTTGTAAGCGTCAGTTAACACAGTGTATGAACGGAACTGTACGCAAAAAGGTAGCTACTGTTCGGCGAAGCGAGAGACAATGAGGTCAACGAGTAAATTGTTTCTTATTTTCTTGTTGCGTACATAACAGCTCGAAATCAAATACGGTAAATAAGCAGTTGTTCTCTATCTTCTTCTTGGGCGTATTTGTATGTTTTAGAATCTCAAAATAAATTAAATATTCCATTAAAACAGTCATGAACACGTATTTGAGCAACGCTGGACCTATGTAAAATGTAGATTTATGCTCATTTAATCGAAAATATCCGAGAATTTTTAAATACATGATGAAAACAAACCTTTTTTCAATCAGTCTATATAGTTACAAAATCTACTTTGACACAGAAACATTCAAAATATTGATTCAAACGACATGACTGACAAGATGTTACTGTACCGGTAGTTTATATTTTGTCTGTACCGGTAGTGAAGTTTTAGTAAAGGAAACACTACCGGTAGTTTTTATTTTGATACTTTAACTGCAGTCTTTCTGGGATACTGGGGAAATATCTCTTTTTCCAGTCAGAGATTTTTAGTACTTTTATGCTTATTATGCTACCATATGATTTTATCTAATTAGTTGTATAAGTATTATGGTAATACAGCCACCACTTCCTTTTAAACATAACCCCTGCGGTAGCTTAGTTGGTAGAGTGCTCGCTCCGTAAGTGGGAGGTCGTTGCTTCGAACCCCGACCAGGTCTGACCATAAAATTGGAAGTGGGAAGTGACTGGGTTTTTTTTCGCCAAGCACTCGGCATTACGAAATGAAAGTCACGGTTCTTTCGGATGGGAACTTAAAATAAACGAGGTGCCGTGTCATGGTAGGCTTGGCGCGATAAAGAACCCTGCTGTAAATTGTCATCAGTGCAACGCGCAGACAAAATTTATGCACCTTCACCTATAGCTAGAGATTTCTTGATATAAGTGAAATATTCATGACTGGGACGTAGAACACATTTACTCAACTCAACTCCTCTTAACTTGTGATATTGCTTTGGCCAAAAAAGATTGTCGTAAAATAAAATACTTTCATGCGTTTCTTTCCTTTTTCGTTGTTCTCCTCCGTGTGGACTTAGGTCTTTCCTTTTTTCCCTCTAACTCCCACCCTAGTGTTGTCTTTCAGTCATTTGTTCCCTCTTTCGTTAGTATGTGTCCGAGTCAGTTCCACTTTCTTCTCCTGATCTAATAGCTTATGTTGTTAAGTCTAGCTGTTTTCAATATTTTTTTCACTAGGTATTTTCTGTTGCCATCTTATTCTTAGTATCCTTCTGAGGCAATATGTTCGGAAGCCGTTTGTAAGAGGTGTTCATTTCTTCGTTCTTTTCCACGTTTTACTTTCATAAAACAATACTGGTCCTACTAAGGTCTTAAATAGGTGCATCTTTGTAATTTTTCCAATATTTTTGGTGTTCCAAATCCTTCTAAGTCTATTTCTTTGAATTTAATTTAAGCACTATCCTTGATGCCTCTTGTCGTTTTCCTAGTCTTATCATTCAGGTCTTAGAATTTGGAGGATAAAAGTGCTATATCTTCCGCAAACCCAAGACCTAACAATAATGTTGTAAAGTCACTTCTTATTTCTCTTCTCACTCTATTTGTTGTTTTCTTTATCATCCAATTTATAACTAGTAGAACGAAACCCTGACATTACACATCCCTGTTTTACACCACTTTTAATAGCGAACCACTCTGATGTTTCATTTTCTTCAATGACAGAACATTCGAATCACTCATACGTCCCTCTTATAGCATTAGTGATTTTGGTTGGAATCCCATAGCTCTTCGTTATCGCCCAAAGGCTCTTCCTGTGCACCGAGTCGAATGCCTTTTCAAAGTCCATAAAGTATGTGTACATTGGAGTTCTGAATTCATTTGCTTGTTCCAGTATTTTTCTCAGGATGCTCTGTTGTTACTCTCCCTGGTCTAAATCCTGCATGTTCCTTCCTAAGTCTCTTGTCCACTCCTGTCTTAATTCTTGCAATGACCATACAGCTAAATTCCTTGCTAATAACTGATAGTAAACACACTAGCAAATCTCACGCACATAGATTAATCCTCAGAGGGTTATAATCTTTTTCTCGTTGCGAATAGTAGCTTACGTTTAATATTATTTCTATATTATAGCTATCACCCCCTCAGTTCTTGCAATATGGAAATTTGAGTAATAAATTGTCAAAACATGCTACAGTATACGATATATTTTAATGCAATTGCAAAATGTACTATAATTAAGGGGCTATTGGTCTTTAATATTGTCCATAGCATATTTTGCTTCAATAGAAAAGCATGATTTATAATTTATAATTGAATTACAAAAATTTCTAGTATCAAACTGAAAATTCCATCTAACTCGCATGGATGACGTGGAAGAGAACAGTACTTAGCTACCGGTACAGAAACAATACAGATGTTGAAAACTACCGGTACAGTTCTAACTTTCGACGACGGAAGGAAAACTTGCTTTTTCAGTGTAAATACGAGTTTGTAACATTCTGTACATGGTTTAGGGAATCTAAGAATATTTTCCTACATATAGGTACTGATAATGGAACTTACAATGTGAAATAATACGTACTTTACATCATTTAACTAGAAGTGAGAAGCCCACGGCTCGGCGTTTGATGATGTTCATCATCATATTTAATATATATAAGTTGACATTTTTCTGAGAGCATATGGCTACCACTAAAGCTTTATATAGTGAAGATGGATTAAATAAAAGGGATAAACTAAATTCATTAAAATTGAGCTAGAAAGACAGATAATCAACAACCTCGTGTCTCCCGATACACCTTCTTCTCGCTTCGACGAACAGTAGCTACCTTTTTGCGTACAGTTCCGTTCATACACTGTGGTTAAGATACTTTAGCTTATATCGAGCGGTCGACCAATGAGTAGTGGAGTGCTGGGAGAACACCACCGACCTTCGGCAACGCTTGAAGCGTACTGACAAACTTTTTTACACTAGGATCTGTCCCGATTAGAATTCGAACCTAAGCAGTGAAAACAGAGGGAATTTCACTAAAATAGAGACGGCCAGGGTTGTGATGGTGGAGGAAACAGCACAGTGCACGAAGACAAACTACCGATATTCGGCAGGTGAACTTACAAACTTCACACTAAAATCTGTTCCAGCGAAATTCAAACGCTGACCAATGAGAATCCGACTATGGTCACTATGAAATGTTCTATACCACTCCGGAACCGAGGTAACCTGTCAAATACTAAGTAACTGTTCTCAGGCGCGTAGCTCCCTTTACGCAAGTGCCACGGCGTCCAAATAGTTTTTTTATACCCCCGCTTAAAAAGTGGGGGTATATAGTGATAGGGGCACATGTCCGTCCGTGTGTCCGTCTGTTCTTCCGTTACACCTCTTATCCGCAACTCCTCCTCTTTGTGATATAATGTAGATGTGCAACTCCTATTTAAAATTTTGATCCGATGGAACTTTGGGAGCGGCGGTATTTTTTGTGAGCTTGTGGCTCACAGTTTTTTTTAGTTTTTATTTATTATTTAACTAAAACCTTAATGCAAGACAATAGCAACAATAATCGTTACACGTTGGGTTTGACGTCACGTACATGGATAGTTGAAAACCCCATAAGCAACGTCAACAATTTTATGTTTTAGAGGTTTAGAGGGCCTTGATAACCAGTTTCGGATTAAAAATGGTTCATCCCAACCATAGCGAAGGAGAAATGTGACAAAGGGTATTCTAACAGTATTAGTTTTATTTTTACACCTTATAATGTCGTGACAAATGTTGGATTGTGTGTATACAGGTACCAGCTAATGCCTTACTTGAAATGGTCTGTTGCAACTAACGTATTATGATGACCATTTATCATGTTTAGGCCTTATGGTCGTTAGATAAAACAAAACCTTATAAATTATGCATGTTTTAATTTTTTTTGAAAATTATTATTCTTACTTTAATCTTAAATTAATGCGGGTTCTATGTCGTGTGTCAGCCGAAAGCACAGGTATTCATAAATAGGATATTCTGTAATTTTCGTTGTTTTTTTAAAAATCATTTTCAACGTATCTGATAGAAAATATAGCGGGTTTAGGTCAAAACTAAATACTAGAAAAACACCGACACTAGGTATATATTTGGTGTTTTTATCAGATACGTTGAAAATGATTTGAAAAGAAAACGAAAATTACAGAAAAAATCATACCTACGGGTACATGTGGATTTTCACAATTAAAAAAATTAGCATCATCATATTTTAACGGTTCCAAAGCGATCTTCAAAATGCCACATTATGATATATATATATATATTCATGAATATCTCGAAAAATTGCAACATTATGAAATTTTTCTTTTTGCTAGATTTAAGTTGAGGAAATTTTTAGTTAAGGAATTTAGTAAAACTATGTGGCCAGGGATTTAATATTTGATCCAGTAATTAATTTGCTTGTCGTAGGCCGATGGTTTCCTGATCAGTCGCGACATATGGCTTTTTCAATCACATTTCATCATTATTCATCAGAGGATAAAAACTGACAAAACACGTGAAATTCCACAAGAGAATGGAGTCCGGGTGCTTCGCAAGTATAAGCACCTATTTATGATCATGTGTCGTTTTTTTTGCGCATTCAAAAAATGTCTACAGTGATAACGGATGTACATTTCACTGAAGGTACTCAGCCAATGAAGTCACTTTTCAAGTATTGCCTATCCAATGAAAAGTTACGATGGTTAGTTTATCTGTTCACAAAGAACGAGTCTTGCCAGCCGCTTGGGAGGCAGACGTTGTTGAAATTTCTTGAAAGGTAAATCTTATTACGTTTATTTTATTTTAATTTATTAATTATAATTATTGGATTTAATATAATTTAATGTTTGAATCAAAATTTCGTTTTACAAACATTTCAGTTCGCATTTAGCCGCAATTTTAATTCCCAAATGAGAAAAACGCTGGCCATCTTCGCAATTGCTCGTTACAAGAGGTGTGCACTCTTACGGAGCACCCGGTCTCAATTCCCTGGTGAAAGTTCACGTGTTTCACAATTTGCCAGTTTCAAAGTTTTTACTTTGCTTTGAGATTTTGATTTGGACAAGAATGGGTATTTTTTTTTCAGAGCTGCTCAGCACAAGATGAAACTTGAATATTTTTTCAGGGGTTTGTATTAGTCGTTTTCAGCCACCAAGGGGCGAAGTTAATGTTTTGACATTTTTCCACTTTTGCGGAGAAGGTAGCATAAACATTAGTTTTAGATAAAAAACGGTCCTCTGTAGAGGCTACAATAGTGCAAAACCAAATTGATTTTTATTCGAGTGTTGCCAATAACTGTAATGGCGGACATAAACTAGGAAGAGTAGGACCCCCTTTATTACTGAATGTCCGTGATATTATGTATATGTGTATCACTTGCTCAGATTGCAGGAAATTACAAGATTGCATGTTAAGTTATGAAAAATTTCTGCAAGAGAATGCCCCCAGACTACCTAGCTTGTTCTTTATCAAAGAAAAATATGAAACCTCCCTTTCCAAAACTCCTTAAGATAATTATAAGTCTGATTCTGTCCAATATCTGCCTGTCCCAACTTGGTATGTTTCAAACATTTGTCTCAGTTTTGTGTTTTACCTTGGAAATGTTCACACTAGTCTGTTTATATTTTGTTTGTTACAAGGGTTAGATTCAAAATTTAAAAAAAAATACTCATGGTAGCCATAGAAGCCAGATTTATTAATAAATAATAAAAAATACTTGTGGTGTTCACTCAACCGGCCCAATTTATGATATTGTTTTAAAAAAACTTATGGTGGCTAAAGAGGCAGCTTCATTATAAAAATATTAAAATGGCTTATGTGACTACAGAGGCAAAATTCAAAAATACCTATATGCTTAGTTGCCAAAGGGGCCTGTGTAAAAAAAGTATAACCTATCCATGGTGGTCATAGTGGTCGGACCCGTTATCAAACTTCAAAAAACTACTCATGGTAATCACAGGGACCAGATTCTTTATAAAATTTGAAAAATACCCATTTTTAGTCCAAGGGACCAGACTGGTTATCAAATTAAAAAAGAAAATCTGCTCATGGTGGCCACTTGGCCCAGATTCATTCCTAAATGTTAACAATACTCCTGGCATAACATCGTTTTTTTTTAAATTATAATACATCTGGTCCATGTTCATGGTTGTCTTTGCTATTTTTAACTTCACATTTTTTCCAAGCATAAAATTTAATTTTCAAACTGTTTTTTAAATTGAAACAATGTAGACATTTAAAAATGCATATAAATAACTAAAAATGTCTATTAAGCTTCAACCCATTTCTATGACTGATATTTCTATAATTATTCCCCTCATTTGGAGAATAATTTTGCTAATTTTCCAGGTAAATGATGGGCTTTGATGTCCGTATTCAAAGAACCTTTTCTCTATTGATTATTTGCATTACATGTATAATGATTCAAAAATGCAGTATATATTAAAAAAACATGTATTTAATGGAGAATATATGCTATTGTTTAAAAACAAAATTTGATAAGAACAGTGATTACAGTAGACAGATTTTTTAATATAGATACCAGTGATTTTGTTACAGTTTTTAAAAACTACCCTCTGCTTTTTAAATTGGGAAAAATTTGAAGTTATAAAATACCGCAAATTGCATAATGACATGCTTACAATAGCTTAGGATTCTCATTGCAAAGATGTTATGTCACAACAATATTTAACATTTTTGGGGTAAGGGCAACTCAATTTAATTTGATAGTATATCACTGTTGTTTTAGGAATTTTAGAGGTCAAATTTGAAAATTTTAGTCATTTTCCCCAGGGGAAACTACCTTTATTCAGTAGTAATTTTAGGTAAACAAAATCACTGGATACACATATTGTTGTTAGGGGTTCATAATTATGTTTTTTTAATGGAAGGTGCAGAACACTTTCCCTTTATTTTTGGCAGGTCCAGCACACAGTTTTGGAAGTCCAATGTCAACATTAAAATTATTTTATATAGAAACAAAAGTATTATGGTAAAAAATGTCAGGTCCACTGGACCTTACAGTCAAAATGTTAAAGTCCCAAAGTAAAATCAATGTTTTGGACCTTGTACCAGGTCATTTTGAACCCCTTATTGTTGTATACATGTGTTATCGATTGTCAGTGTCTACCATAAAATGGGGATTTTTTTCCGTTGGTTTATTTAAATGGAAATGTCATTTCCAACACATTGTCAAATGTCAAATGGCGGCAAGTGGAAATGAAAGTAAATTATATCCAAATACATGTAGTTGTGCAGTTTTTTCCATGTCTTATGAAATAAGAGAACCATGAGGTCATTCGACCATATGAAATAATCTGAACTTTTACCTTTGTTATTTCCACACACAGTATTGGCTGGCTTCTCTTCCTTACCACATAAAGTTTTACTTCTAGCATAAATTGTCTAGATGTCAAAGCACCAAATCAGTCAAGTTTTTGAACTCTTTACTTTTCACACAGAGTCGGAAATAAGCTATTAGTAGGCAAGATAAACTCAGTAAAATCAATGTTGTCAGTTTTTACCTTAGTGAGGTTGGAGTGAGCGAATGTCAACATTAAATTGGTCCATGTGCAATTATGTTATCATATAGAAAAGTAGTACTTGTATTGCCATGGTAAAAATGATGGGTACATAGGACTTTACAGTGTCCCGATGTAAAATCAATAGGTTCTGGACCTCGGAACCGGAAAATTTGAACCCCCTCATTGTTGCATATTATAAATCTTTAGTGTTTACTGTAAATTTTTGGAAATTTTTGTGTGATTTCAGTTTAGAGAAACTTAAAATATCATCTCAAAATACATAAAAACTTTTCACATCATCAAATGATGGCTACTGAAAATAAAAGTGAATGTAATTTTTTTCAAAATAATATACATGTACTGGAATTTGGGCGTGGAAGCGCGTGGCCTAGTGGTTAAGGCGTTGGACTCATGATTCGAAGGTCATGGGTTCGATCCCTGGACCGGGCGATGTGTTGTGTCCTTGAGCAAGACACTTAATTTCACGTTGTTCCAGTTCACTCAGCTGATGGGCCTAATGGCTCGGGACAGATTTTAACTTTAACTGGAATTAGGGAAAGTTTTATTTCATGTCTTGTGAAATAAAAGAACCATGAGGTCATTCGGCCATATGAAATAATCTGAACTTTTACCTTTGTTATTTCCCCACACAGTATTGTCTGGCTTCTCTTCCTTACCACATAAAGTTTTACTTCTGGCATAAATTGTCTAGATGTCAAAGCACCAAATCAGTCAAGTTTTTGAACTCTTTACTTTGCACACAGAGAGTCGGAAATTTGCTATTAGTAGGTAAGACGAAGCCAGTTAAATCAATGTTGTCTGTTTGTACCTAACTGCAATACATTTTCTTGTTATATTTAGTTTCCACGGTTACACAAGATGTTCAACTTCGATATTATCAGGATAAATAAAGACACTAAAATCAATGATGGCTGTCTCTAGACCACATTGCACAATGACTTATGGTATTATGGGGCTTGACTTATGGTACGGTACTAAAGGTCTTGACTAATGGAATTAAGAGTATTATAGGGGTTAACTTATTGCATGATGGGGTCTTGACTTATAGAACTATGGGTCTTGATTTATAGAGTTATGGTATTATAGGTCTTGGTTTATGAATTTTGGGTATTTTAGGGGTTAACTTATTGCATGATGGGGTCCTGACTTATAGAATTATGGGTATTATCAGTGGTGGATTCAGCGGGGGGCGTAGGGGGCATATGCCCCCCCCCTTTATGACGCTAATAATACATATTTTTTCATACTATGATACAGACATTTTGAATGAAATATTTTTTCCTCTTTGATGCAGCTGATTGCACCAGAATGCAGGATTTTTGTGCAATTTTTTTCAAAATTTTCTGGGGGAAGCCTAGTAGGGTCGAGCCTTTGGCTCCCACATTATACGATTACAAATCGTTGATATCTTAAAATTTTGAAGTGTTGTCAATCGGATTATTTTCAAAGTGCGGATTTGTACAATGCATAAAGTGTCCAAAGGAATGCAAGAAGTCCCATGAGTGTACGTGTTTTGTTTTGTACGTATCACAGTTATAAACAATTTAATGGTACGAGAAATAGAATCTGTCACCTGGTTGTGACTGATACCGGTTGATCGCAGTCTCGGGTGATGTGATGTAATATATCCCATCTCGACAAAGCCTTGATTGGGATATATGTTACATCACATCACCCTCGACTGAGATCAACCGGTATCGGTATCGGTCACAAACAGGTAACAGATTCTATTAATCTTAAGTCATTTGTATATCCCATTTCTAAGTGACATTAAAGGTTTAGAAAGCCACACCTTCCTGAGATCAAAAATGCAGCCATGTTATGTAACAGGAAATGGAGAAAATGCAGTGTCAAGCCGAGATATACCTGGATTCTTCCCAATACAGTCCAACTTACCTTAAAGGCCACCTCTATATAAGGGCCACCAGGTTATAAAGGCCAGTAGAATTCTATCCCAATTCTTTTTTATTCTTATTATTTACACCTGTATATATATATAAAGGCCACTTTTACTGGTTCCATTGGGTGACCTTTATAGACAGGTTTGACTGTACTATGGTTCAATCATTTATTCAGTGAGGAATCCAGATGGGGCCTTGAAAAGATCGTGAATTACTTAACTAAAATTCATTAATGCTATATGCAGATCTGTTATTTTTATGACATGTGTTGAAATAATTTGATTAAATTTCTTATATTTAGTATAAAAATCAAGTAAAACCAGTTTTTATCAGGCACATCTCTGAATTCAGAAAACATGTATCGCATTTCAAGTCTATTGAAGTTATATCAAGTAAGATATTCAAGTTTGAATCACACCACCTGTTTTTTTCTCTCACTGAAAATGTGATCAAACTATAGCAGGATTATCCAGCCCCGCCTGCTACAGTTAAACAAGCTGAACTTTGCTATTAACAGGATTGATAAAAGGTTTAACAAAATCATGTTGGCGATCTTTAGTTGACTACTTAAATTTATTTATGGAAGATGATATGGTATTAAAGATCATAAGGTTTAAACCCAGTTAAATCTAATGCTAAAATGTCAAGACAGCGATTCATCTCTGTGAAAATCACGATTCATCTTTGTGAACATTACAAATGTGTCATAACACAAATAAACTGAAGGGCCTTATGTATTATTGCCTTTAAGGTTTCAATGTATAAAAATTGACATTTAATAAGATAGATACAAGAGAGATTTATAAGATTGTATCTTGTTTGTATTGGGAGGGCCGAGTGCATGTAAACTTAATCAATTTTGAAATTGCAGATTGAGGAACACATTTTTCAGATTTGTTGGTTACATTTTACAACATTGTGCAGAATGTAAAAGAAATATATCAAGGCAGTCCAATGGAATCGTTAAAAAGTTGCCCTTAATGGGTAGGGTGTTGTTATTGTAACAGGAGGGAGGAAACACCAGGAAAAAACACTTCCTCACCGAGTGCCCCGGCTGAGGATCGAACCCGGCCCTCCCGGGTGAAATCGAGCGTTCTACCACAAGGCTAAAAGATCCGGACCAGAAAGTCTGGCAGTAAATCACTCTATTATATCTACTACATGTATATACAACACAACAACACTGCGACTAGTTCAGTCCCACTACATTCCTCCCCGTTATCTTGAAATTTCCCACCCTGGAAATCTCACACACAACCCCTCCGTGGGTTTTTGTTGGGCGCCAATGTAACAGGAGAGAGGAATCACCAGAAAAAAACTGCTTCCTCATTGAGTGCCCGGATGAGGAGCGAAGCCGGCCCTCCCGGGTGAAAAGCGACATTCTACCACAAGGCTAAAAGATCTGGACCAGAAAGTCTGGCAGTAAATCACTCTATTATATCTACTACATGTATATACAACACAACAACACTGCGACTAGTTCAGTCCCACTACATTCCTCCCCGTTATCTTGAAATTTCCCACCCTGGAAATCTCACACACAACCCCTCCGTGGGTTTTTTGTTGGGCGCCAATGTAACAGGAGAGAGGAATCACCAGAAAAAAACTGCTTCCTCATTGAGTGCCCGGATGAGGAGCGAAGCCGGCCCTCCCGGGTGAAAAGCGACGTTCTACCACAAGGCTAAAAGATCCGGACCAGAAAGTCTGGCAGTAAATCATTCTATTATATCTACTACATGTATATACAACACAACACTACCACGACTAGCTCAGTCCCGCTACATTATTTTCAGATAACATATGAAAAGGTATAGGATTTTACTGTTCTTTAAAAGCAGGTGGTCTTTATGTAGAGATGGCCTCTCTAAATAGGTTGGAAAATGATTACATCAAATTGAACCACAGTTGCTATGAAACTGATTTTGACCAAGAAATATTTACAGTGAAGAAACGGTCATGAAACATTATAGGAGAGGTTTAAGTCTATTAGCAGACATTACAGAACTTCTAATGTAACAATGTCTATTGGTATCTTGTGTATTAAACAAGTGTAAATTGTTTGCTGAACCCATTACAGTGGCATGAAAGAAAAATGTATAGAATTTCTTCAATACTTCCTTCAACAGTACAGATGTACTCATGGAACTTTACATGGATCGGGTCATTGAATGGGGATTTATATCCCAGTCAAGAATATTTCACTTATATCAAGATGTCACCAGCTTTAGCCTATACTAGGTGAAGTGACAGAAATTTTGACATTTGATGTGCGTGCTAGGTGTAAATGTGTAGGAAATGTGTCATTCCTGTTGTGATGTGGGGAATAGGTTCATAAGATCTCTTTCGAAGGACCCATTTCTGAATGCCAAGTGCTTAGAGAAAAAACAATTACAATCACTGCATATTTTCAAGTTCCGGTCACACCTTAATTAGCTGGGATTCGAACCCACAACCTTCCACATACAAAGCAGCACTCTACCAGCTGAGTTACTGTGTTGTTATCTTTTAAACAGAGATTTTATATACTTCAATGCTTGATAATGATGCATGTCCAGGTTTTCATAAAACAGTACATTCTTTATTTTAAATTAAATGTTGTGAATCACATGTACCTACATAACGTAGCTCTTAGACTTACATAAGAATTCTTTCTTCACTTTATGAATTATGCATTGTAGGAATTTTGATACGTAAGGGCTGACATATTTAAATGTACATTTTTAAGATTTTGTTTGCAGGTACACAGTCGAACCTGTCTTAAAGACACCCCCCCCATTTATAGGCCATGTAAAGCTGCCATAGTTAAATTTCATTTTCAAGATTGTATCTGCAGGTATACAAAAGGTCTTATAGCCACTAAGCCACCTGATTTTAAAAGCCAATTTATTGTTATCTTGATTGACCTGCAATCATGCTATTTAGACCTGTTTATAAGGGTCATCTGCCCATAAAACCTACTTTTACTGGTTCCCTTGGGTTGCCTTTATATACAGGAATGACTGTACATCACACTTTGCAGATTGATTAAGTAACAGATATAACTGGCACATTAACCCCCCCCCCCCCCATAGCACACATAGGTTTTGTCGGTAGGTCATGACCCTTGACCTATGCACCTAAACTTGGTATGTGGCACATTGTCTCGGGTTGGTTTACATTTCTGTCAAGTTTGATCAAAGTCCTTCCATATGAGTAAGAACAGATGGTCATCAAGATGGACAATTGGTTCATATATACCTCCCTTAGCTTTAGTTTGATGGGAGGGTGGGGTTATAAAAATGCACTATGTAACTTTTAAGTTACTCTTGACTTGACTGAACTCGACTCGCGAAACGATCTTAATGGATAGGAATACTCAGTGCCTTTAATATACTGCAAACATATTAATTTTAATTCTTAAACATGATTGGCATTTTCCTTTATATGAAACATGAAGAGAGCCAGCCTTGGTATTTAAAAATGATAACCCATTTCTGTTCCTTTTTAAACGATGTACGTATTCCCTTGCTCATCTAGTGATGTCATGCTTTGTGTCATGAACAATGGTTGTAAAGTACCGGTAATTCTAATTCATAAAATCATTGATTTCAATGGAGGTAATCTCAATAGCCCAATTTTTTCAATGAAGCTTTTTGCAAGTAAAATAGTAAAATGAACTTTCAAGAAAAGTGTTCGCAGCATTTATTTATTCCATCTTTTTGATTTCTGTCATGTTAGAATTAAAATACTGTGTTCAATATAGGTTTTTTAGAAAGGGTTAATTTTCATGTGATTTTTATGTTAACAAAAAAGGCAGAATAATGATTTTAATAGCTAGTTTAAAAGAGACATTAATTTTTGATGCGGTATTAAAACACCCAGATAACATTAATACTACCTAGACATGAAGTTTCTGATCAATACTTGTGTTGTTTAATGATAAGGTACACTACATGTACACACGTCCACATACAGGTACACAACATGCACATGCATGCATGCTCAAACACATATAACACAAACACAACACATGTACACATAACAGACGTACATGCATACACATGTGCACAGGTACACAACACAATTTACATGTACATAACATGCATGCACATGCACACACAGGTACACAACTCATACACAACACATGCACACACGTATACCACAGGTACATAACAACAAACAAAACAACACACATGTACATAACACAGGCACACATGTACACAACACATGTATACAACATGCATGTACCGGTACACGCAAGTACACCACAGATACACAACACAACAAACAAAACACAACACACATGTACACAACACATGTATACAACATGCAAGTAGACCACAGGTACACAACACAACAAATCAAACACAATACAATCTCACTAATAAACACATGTACATAAAACACACACACATACACACACACACACACACACACACACACACACACACACACACATTTATGTACTATACAATCTTTTATCTAAAAAATTGATTTTTCTATTGAATATTGGTAAAAAGTATCAACAAGAAAATGTCAGAACATTGATTTTCACATACGCAACAGAAGATAATAATTTTTTGGCTTTTGACCAATTTTTGAATTGAGTTTCGTCATGTGTATCTATATAGTATATATTGTGTGCTATGTATTACATGTTAAACCTAGATCTTAAAAGACGACCTTGTGGTAGTAATTTGTAAAGTTGCTAAAGATTTATTTTTGGATTTTCAGGATTCTGTAGTCGTATTGAACATACAAAATCAATGTCTTACTAATTGATGGAGATGTTTGCTTGTTCAGGGAAACGTGATGAAGATTATCTGCGGGAAAGACGTTAACTGCAGTATGGATGAAAAGTCCGCGTCAGTCGGTTTACTACAGGTGTCGGATTGTAATCATAAAGGTGATGACAATATGGTAGCTGTCGAGTCGCAGTCCCCGATTAAACGTAAAATGTCAACTAGCAATAAGGATAGGGATACTTCTGATACAGAGGATGATCAAAATCAAAATCAGGTAAGATTTTTAAACTTTTTTAAATTTGATTTTTTTAAACTGGATTTTTTTAACTTTGATCTTTTAAATTTTCTTTTTTTAATTTTGTTATTTTAATTTTGTTTTATTTAATTTGACTTTTTAAAACTGGATTTTTTAAAAATTTTGATATATATTTTTTTGTTTGACTGTTTTACTTTGGTTTTTTTCTTGATTTTTTAATTTGCAAGTTGTAAGAATTTTCTAAATTAGAAATGTAAACATATATTCTTAAAAATTGGACTTGTAAATAATTGAATTACATTCATTTTCTTTATTTTTAATTTTTTTTTTAAATTTGTGAATAATGATTGAGTATCTAGTAGTTTTCATGTTATCTTAAATTTAACATGTTCAACACAAACTCAGAAAATCATACAGTGACAGTTGTGTTTTGTGGAAATTAATAAACTGAATTTACAACTTTTAATTAGGCAAAAATAAAAGGATTTTTGTGTGTGTCTACAACTCATTAATAAGCATTATTACATTTCAAAATAATTACATAATGCTAAGTTTACCTCATTTGAATTTAACATTGTAGAATTGTATTCCTAAAACATCTAGTGATCTTGTTGCCCTTAAAGTAGAAAATCTTAGAATTGACCTGAATTTGTGAAAATTTTGATACTTTATATTTTAAAGAAATATCACTTAAAGATATGCTTTGCTTACCTGTTTTGCTTGTCATCCAACGAAGCTTTGCTTTGTGATTTTATTGAGACAAGAGTTCCATTTGTAAAATTTTTGAAAATTATTTTTCACAGAAATGTTCAAAATTGCTTGATTCCATCAGTTTTAGGCTTTTCAGTTGAAATTTAAATTTTAGTAGGGGAGTGATTTTGTTATGGTTTTTAAAAACTACCTTCTGTCTTTTAAATTGGGAAAATTTTAATCTATTTTCAGAGATTTACTTGCTTATCACTCTTGTTTTGGTAATTCTTTTGGTCTAATTTGGAAATTTTAGTCATTTTTTCCTAGGGGAAACTACCTTTTATTGGCAGTAATTTTAAACAAACAAAATAACTGGAGGGTACAAATGGAACTCTTTACTTTGTATTTATTTAATTTTTTAATGCAGCGAAATTATGTATATACGTTGCCCGGAGTATCCAGGCCTTATATAGAATTTTTAATTCCACTTGGCACAGTGCCTAGTTGAATAAGAAAACCACTCTGCACAGTCACCACAAATGCAAAAGATAGACAACTGACAAATATATATACACTCGGAACATCGGTTGGATTTAACGTTACACTAAGTGACTTCTGAATGCGAAACAGTTTGCACATATGATGCAAATGTTCAAAAAATTTTGTTGATTCACGCTTGTAGCAGAACGGCAAGATTTTTACAAAGGGGCCCGGATCATTACAATTGACCTCCTTATACACAATTTTCCCGACCTACACTTAATTATCTGTTGTTTATTAATTGTAACAAGCCCATGATGTATATGTCTGATAAATTTAACTCTGCACCGTGACGAGTGTAATAACAACATCACTCGTCCCAGTACACATTTCACTCGTCAGGACGGGTGGACGAGTGAATAATCGAAGCCCTGACTACCACCTCGAGGATTTGGTGGTTTTGAGTGAAATAAAGAATTCAAATTTGTAGTTAAGAAGTGGGAATGATCTGTCAGCTTCGTTGAATGTTTAGTGAATAAATGACATGTAGGGAAAGCTAAAAATACTACCAGTAATTATAAACATAAAGTTTTGTACTTTAATGGCTTTGATAGTACCAATTGTAGGCATTGATTTTTAACACAAATTAACAACATATTGCTTAATACACAAGGTATAAATTTTGGCTAAGCATTGTTGTGCTATGTGGGCTTTGAATATTGAGGCCAATGCAGAACCAACATTATGCCAACATTGTGGAAAGGTAGGACCAAGAATTTGCCAACATTGTGCAAAGGTAGAACCAGCATTGGACCAATTGTTACATTGTCTTGCAAAACGTTTGGCCATTATGTCCAATATGTTTAGCCATCATTGGACCACTTTGCACTTTGGGCCAATGTTAGTTAATACCTGGTATTAATCTGTCACGTAATGGAATATTGTGCTGGCATGAAAATCACACAACAAACAGCCTTAAGCTGCAAGAGAAAAACATACACTTGCACAAATGAACACACCAAATTAACTACCAGCAATGTAAATTGGGTTTGTCAGCATACCAGAAGGTCAGTTCTCCCCAGTTTAATCTTGTAGCTTTAATAGCTGAAATAGTTAGTTTAAGTTACGAAATTGTTTAAAGCACAGGGTTGCTGATTACAGGGTTTTTCAACATCTAGGGTCCAATCTCACTCTTGGAGATACTAGTTTTAGAACTAAAATTTTAGATGGAAGGGTGGACGGATGAAAACTTGAACTTAATATCCCCTCTTTCTTCGAATGGCAGGGGTTGAAAATTGTAAGTTTGCTTGCAAAATTTTGTTGATTTATATGAGCACTCATGGTTTCTCTACCATTCTAGAACCTGATTTCCTGAATATAGGTGAAAGAATCTTAATTTGGGATAAAACCACATAAGTTAACTGCACTCCAATTACTCAAAAAGTGCTGATGCTACAGAAATCCATGAAATTTATAGTACAGGCCTGTCTAAAGTTTTAACACTGGGCCTACAAAAAGGAGTCGAATTTTGACTGCTGAGTAGCAGAGGTTTGGATAGCTTGTGACTGAAAAACTGCCATGTAATAGATAGCAGCTGCTAAAGAGCTGTCGAGATATAACTAACGAGGGACTGAGAGAGGCTGATGGTTTGGTACTAATTCGTTAGCTTACTGTTAAACTTTGGACAGGTCTGTACTGTACTTGGTCCTAAGGAGGTACTTACTTATTATATCACTTGTGTTAAACACCTGCATATTTAATAATGCAAATATGCAAGGAGCGTTAAATGTTATTTTATGGACACTCTTGTAAAGCACATAATGTAAAAAAAATTTAAGTGTCAATTACTTTTATCACATTTAATTTAATAACTTAATTCTGTCTCATTTGTCTAATCCGTCCATCCGTTTGCATAATTTCGTCTTAAGTGTATTACCAAATGTGTTGGGAAGTTTTCAACATCAAACTTCAATGGTTAATAGATCTTGATGAAAAGTCAAATGCAGTTTACAACCAAAGCAAAGCATCAACATTGATAGAAGATGTACATGTCAACCTGAGTTGGTCTGGTCATTTTCCTGGGAGTTATGACCCTTTAACATAAATATACAATGCATTTCCCTATATAACTCTATATAGAAACAATACCTACTGGTTGAGGATATTCATTCACTAAATTTACTTGTTATTAATTTTTAATTTGAAATTTGTTTTATTTATAAGCAGTTTATCAGTAAAACATGTATTAAAATATTTGAAATAATAACGAAAAAAAATTGACTGACAATTTTTATGGTCTCTTCTGCATATTATGCAATTATGATGAAACTAGTAAATCCATAGATGGTGAAAATATACAACCTATATCTTATGATGGAAATGCCTTAAACAGGCAAACTTTAGACATGTTAGATAATGAAAAAGAGCTGACTTCTAATGAAGAAAATAGACAGTCATTGTTTAATGAGAATGAGCAGACTTCTGAAAACGAAAGTGGATGTTTTTCTGATTGTTGCTTCTCTGAATTAACTAGTACTGAAGACAGTGAAAGTGAATTAGATAATTTTACCAGTGATAATGATGATGAAAACTCAGTGAATGAAACAGACAAAAAAAATGTGTCAGAAAAATTTACCTATTTGAATGACAGCTTAACAGAAACAGAAAAGGTTGAATTGTCATTATTGTCTTGTTTTTTGGGAAACAAGATGTCAGCTAACTCATCCAAAGATGTATTGAAAACATTCCAAAAATTATTTCCAAATTGTGCAGATCTACAAGATATAGATTATGATCATATATGGAAATGCTATGATAAAAACTTTTCAATCGAAATTCATTATTGTGAAATCTGTAATGGCCTTTTCCCAGATAACCCTGATCACTCTACTTGCCCAACTTCAAACTGCACAGGTTTACGATACAAAGGAATAAACCAAAGGAAGAAGGGAAGACAACCAAGAGCAAAGTTTGTGTTTGCAAATCTCCGAAGGCAATTTGAATACCTACTTCAATCACCAGGTAAACTATAAATAGAGTATTATAAATCCTTGGCATCTGTCATTAGTATTGAGACTATTGACAGAAAGCCATCACTTGGCGTCCGTCCTCATCATCTGTCATCGTCAAAAAAAAAATCTCCTATGAAAGTACTTTGCAGAATTTAATGAAACTTGGTACAATTGTTTCTCGGGGTATCTTGCACAAAATTATCTTTCAATTATTTTATCCTTAAAAAACAACATAACAATAATTTCTAAATATAGTACAATTCAACATAGAGGACTTGAGCAGATTTTTGCAAATATCTTGAAAGTGGTTGCTCCATATGTTGCTGAGAGTAAAAGTATTAAGCATAAATACATTGTACAAATGTATAAATTACCCTTGAAATATATACATTTTCATTTCAATCGCTGTGTGGTTGCATTTTTCAGGTATATGGGATAATGTGCAGAAAAACAAAGAACTTTACAGTGAAAAGCACAGAAACACTGATACAATTTCTGACATGAATGATGGGTCACTGTACAAAGAATTATTGAAAGATCAAAACTTTTTAGGTGGTCAAAACAACTCAAATTTGACAGTCACATTTAATACTGATGGTATAAATTTATATCGTTCATCGAAAATTGAATTATGGCCAATTTTTCTTGCTGTAAATGAGCTCAGTCCAAACCTTAGATTTGCCAGGCAAAATGTCATTTTAACAGGTATCTGGCAAGGAAAAGGGAAACCACCTATGGATGCATTTTTGAAAGTCTTCAGTGAAAAGATGAATGATCTCCATGAAAATGGTCTTACAATAAAAATTAAGAATAAAGATGTTAATGTAAAGGTGGTGGTATGTGGTACATGTGATTTACCAGCAAAAGCTTCTGTCTTGAATATGTCACTATTCAATGGGTCACACTCTTGCATTACTTGTGAAGAGCCAGGGACTGTTGTTTCTCAAGGTAAAGGTCACAGCAGGTGTTTTCCCCACAGGAAGGATGCTGAAAAATTTCCATTACGAACTGAGGAAATGGTACGGAAGGCAATGGAAAATGGTACACTAAAGAAGAGATGTAAAGGGTTTAAAGGAATATCTAGTTTATCTTCTTTACAAGGCTTTTGTCTAGTTGATGGGATGGTGCCAGATTACATGCACTGTGTTCTTTTAGGAACCACAAAAAATTTGCTACACAAATGGTTTTCACCTACGGAAAATAAAAAACCTTATTTCATAGGTGACAAATTACCTATGATATCTAGAAGACTGAAGAATATTAAACCACCAGAATTCATTGAAAGACTCCCTAGAAATATTGAAAAGAATTATGCTAATTTTAAAGCAACTGAGTTGCAGTCATGGCTGCTTTATTATAGTTTACCATGTTTGATAGGTTTGTTACACGAACAATATCTTAATCATTTTCTGTTACTTTCTGAAGGAATATATATATATTGCTTGGTGATAATATAACTGAACAAGAGCTTAAGAGAGCAGATAAACTTCTGGATTTATTTTATGAACAATTCAGTCAGCTATATTCACATGGCTCTTGTGGTTTAAATGTTCACAATATTGGTTGTCATTTGACTCAGTATGTAAGAAAATTAGGTCCACTATGGATTTGGAGTTGTTTTCCTTTTGAGGACTCAAACTCAATGGTTTTAAAAACAGTTCATGGAACAGGAAATGTTATGCAACAAGTTATGAGAATAAAAGAAGCGGAAGCACATCTTCGAAATAACTTAAAGATAACTGAGAGCAACAAAATATGGAAAAAATTGACAGAAACTTCGAATTGTTACATGGCTGGGGCAGTTAGCAATATGACTGATGATGAACATTTACCAATAATTTTGAACAAACTTGAAGTTGCTAATGAATCAAAAGTCAAAAAGTCTTACAGAATAATGATTAATGGAAAGTATGTGGTTAAAATGCCCAACAGACATGGTCATTCTGTTTTTAAATAAATCATTGGCACCATAAAGACATACTCTAAACATACATGTATGCATTTTACTTCACATGGATTATGATACCCCCTCCCCTGCCAACCAAATTCAGGTTGTTTTTAGAAATGGTTTTACTGTCAGTCCTTGCAAATTCTCTTACAAAAAATCTGACAAAGAGTAAATGTAGTGTTACACCCAAATGTCAGTGTATCAAGTCATTCTATATTTACATTTTATAAAATGTGTGAAATAATCTTGACTGGGATGTAAAACTCCATTCAATCAATCAATCAATCATATATTTACATTTTGATTTCTTATGAAATGCAAATTGGATTATAGAGTTATGATATTGTGTATAATATTAAAAGTGCATTAAAGATTTGTAATAAAAATTATATCAGTAGATCACTAAATTTATCAGTATGTTCTATTGTAGCATGCTTGGTTTAGATTAGTCAATATTTTAAGTTGCAATATCAAACATACAGACAGTTGGATATTAATATAAACCAAATTTTCCCTATAATTTATCTTTAAGAATATTTATGAGCATTTCATGAAATTGGATTGTTCTTGGAGTTCTCCAGAAATTCATAAAAATTTTCATTTTTTTTTTCAAGAACCTTTCATGAAATCACATTGTTCTTCAAATCCATCAAAAATTCATCAAAAATTTTTAAGAACCTTTCATGAAATCAGTCTGTTCCTAAAGTTCATCAAAAGTTCATGAACATTTTTTTTTTTTTTTTTTCAAGAACATTTCATGAAATCATTTTGTTCTTCAATATCATAAAAAAATTCATCAAAATTGATCAAGAATTTTTAAGAAACTTTCATGAAATTGGTTAAGTTCCTAAAGTTCATCAAAAGTTCATGAAAATTTTCCAGGAATATTTTAAGGACTATTCATGAAGTTGAAATGTTCATAAAGTTCATCATATTGTTCATGAACTAGTTCTTAAAAGTTCTTAACAGTTCATGAATACAGTTTATGAATATTTATGAATAATTTTTCATGAACTACCCTTAATGAACTATCAGGAACTATTCATGAATGTTGATGAATGTTCATGAATATTCATAAAGTTATGAACATTTTTTCGCCTGGGAATACATAAGTATTTCTTTGAGGTTTTTAATTTAAAATTTATTTTATTTAAGTGTCATTTTAAGTACCATATCAGTAAAACATGTATTGAACACATGTTGAACTATTGAAATAATGAGAACAACTTAACAAAACACTTGTTAACTCCTCAGCATTACATATTATTTCCTAATCACGATGCACAGCATCTGCAGCTTTCAAATCAGTTATCCCTCTGGGATACTGTCAGGATACCTAGGAATCTAAAGTTGATATCAATGATAAAATAGTACTACTGAAAAGAGTTAATTCTAGGATTTTTCAGTTAGAGCCATTTTAAATAAAAAAATTTCCACTAAAATGCAATAACATCAATATTTTTGTAATAGTCTAATGTTAAAATTGGCCCACTAAGGCCGTAACAATGGGACCGTTTGGCAAAATAAAAGTATCATTGGCCCCATGGCCCCCTTGTAAAACAAACACTGCATAAAGTGATACTTAAAGAGCTGATATTGATCAGATAAATAAAGTACTTGTTTCCTAGTGCAGAAAAAAATCTAAATTTCTGTAATCTGTTAACTATGACGTCTTAACTCTTAAGCCCACTTGTATAAATATTAATATAGCCAACAATTAACATTCACAGAAATATTTACACAAATTTAACATTGATAAAATAAATAAAATATTTGTTTCCTCTAGTGAAGATAAAAATCTTATATATAAACTGTTTTTAAATCCACTTATAGATGTAGATATTACATGTGGCGGACCCACAAGGGGGAAGTGGGGGGGGGGGGGGTTTGGGGTTGGAATCCCTTTTAATATTTGCCCATGATATTATGTATGTGTGTGTATCACTTATTCAAATTGTAGGATTGCATGATTTTTCAACTACATTACTGACTTCTTGGTGTGTTCAACTTTACACAACTACTGACATATCTGGCTGACGCTGGTGAATAATGCCACAATTACTGACTTCTTGGCGTGTTCAACTTTACACAACTACTGACATATCTGGCTGACACTGGTGAATAATGACACAATTACTGACTTCTTGGTGTGTTC
Source organism: Anadara kagoshimensis (assembly GCA_021292105.1). NCBI lineage: Eukaryota > Metazoa > Mollusca > Bivalvia > Arcoida > Arcidae > Anadara > Anadara kagoshimensis. Next base: position 53,897,166 of record CM037873.1, on the reverse strand, counting down.
AACTTTACACAACTACTGACATATCTGGCTGACACTGGTGAAAAATGCCACAATTACTGACTTCTTGGCGTGTTCAACTTTACACAAGTACTGACATATCTGGCTGACACTGGTGATTAATGCCACAATTACTGACTTCTTGGTGTTTTTATTTATAAGCCCTCTCTTAAGCCATAAGCCACTGTGGTAGCTCAGTTGGTAGAATGCTCGCTCCGTAAGTGGGAGGTCATGGGTTCAAACCCTGACAAGGTCTGACCTAAGACTTGAAAGTGGGTAGTGACTGTTCTTTCGCAAAGCACTCGATCAGCATTATGAAATGAAAGTCGCAGTTCTTTCGGATGGGAACTTAAAATAAGTAAGGTTCCTTGTCATGATGGGCTTTGTATGATATAGAACCCTGCTGTATAATGCCATCAGTGCAATGCACAGGCAAAATTTCTAAGCTTCCATAGTGGATAGAGAGAGAGAGGAGATATTAATTCAATGATTTTTTCCATTAGTTCATTGTTTGATATTGAAACATAATACTAGATTTCTGATGTATTACTGGTACAGAGAAGCTTAATTATCTCCCTTTGTGGTGATTGTTTATTGTTGTATTCATTGTCCTTTGAATCAAGTGTGGCAAGCTTGACCTGGTCATTTGACCTTTAATTTGAATATTAGATTGAGCTAATAAACTGTTATTTAGGTAAGAGAGCTTGTTTCATTATCATAAACACCTGGTACTACTATCATCCCTCCTTATACATGTTAACTTTATTTAGCCCCTAAATTATGCAATGGATATGTCTTTTTGAATATTCAAATTAAAAGTCAAATGGCCAGGTCAAACTTGACGCACTATACTTTTGATTTGTATTCAATGTCTTTGTGAAAAAATAACCCTCTCATTCTGACGTCATTGAAATATCCAATGAACTGTCAACGCCCTATGTTTATTTCTTGATATGATTTTGTCTCTTACAAAGAGTTTATCATATAAAAAACTGCTACGGTAAGTTAGATAGGTTCTCTGATTTCAATTTACAGTTGACCCCATCTGTAAGAGTCATTCTAGGGAAGTAGGAAAGGAAGACATTATGAGCCAGTAATTTTGTAATAGATGGCTGGGTACCTCAGTCTGTAGCTGCTGGTATTTGAAAGATCCTGAGTTAGAATAATGGTTTGAATGCTAAATGTTTTCCCGTTCTTCTTACATTAATTTTGGGACTCTGGGAAGTTGTGACCGACAGATTGTTTCCAGGGACTAGAACTTGTTGGTTTCCATTCAAGTTACGGTCCAACCTGCCTTAAAGGCCTCCTCTATATAAAGGCCACCTGCTTATAAAGGCCAGTAAAGTTTTATCCATATTTTTCTTTATTCATATTATTTGAACCTGTATATAAAGGGCACCTGCCCATAAAGGTCACTATTATTGGCCTTTGGAGGCCTCTATAGACAGGTTTGACTGTATTTGAAAAAAGAAAGTAAGTAATGTTGCATAAAAGGCGGCTTGATAGGTGGCTTAGTAGCTCTGTTAATAGAGCATTCTGTTAGTATTGGGAAGGTCTCATTCTCAAGTCCCAGATTGGCCCCTGCAGTTTTCCCTTTCCTGTTATATTTTGAGACTTGTCCAACACTGGGAAGTGGTGACCAACAAGTTGGTCCCAGGATAGAATCTGGTTGTTTTGTAGATGAACTAAAAAATGAAGGGAGGAATATGTTGGCATACAGGGCTTAAAGGTGTCTATGTAGCTCAGTGGGTAGAGCATCCCACTAATATTGCCAAGGTCCTAGGTTAGAGTCCTGGATTGGCTGCTACATTTTTCCTTTTCTGTCACAATAATGTAAAAAAAAAGAAAAAAGAAATATGTCGCATTTAATTTGATGGTGATAAATTATATATACTTATAGTAACCTATTAAAATGGTTGCAGATGTTGATTATTTAGCTCTTGACAACATACCATGGACTACATGTATATATATTTTTCCTGTTAATTGATATTCTGGGATTTTTTCTGAGGATTTATTGTTAAAGTCTATTTTGACCTTTAAATGATATATGGTAATTCTTTTTCTGATGGAATTAACTGGAATGGATGGTTCAGCTTTGATGTACAGTGAAACTTGTGAAAACCAGACAGAGTGTGGACTATTGACAATTTTGTTATACAGTGCAACCTCCGGAAACCGGCCCCTGAGAAAACCGGCCGAGTCTGCCGGTCCCGAATTTTCCTCTTTATTTTTCATGTTATAAAAACCTTGATAAACCGAACCCTGTGTATTCTGAATACCGGCCAATTTTTTGGGAAAAAAACGTCCGGTGTTTAATATTTAACCTTTGAAAACCGATCTTTTTTTTTTAAATTGCATTTTTTTAAATGCAAATTCGATAATTTTATATGTTATAGAATTTGGTTTATTTTTTCTCCGGAAATTGGACAAGCATACATTTATTTATTAAGATAATTGTGTTATAATTAAAGTTTGTACAACGACCTATATTCTATTTCTCTTTGTTGTTTATTTGTTTGAAGTTACTGGACATTCAGGAATAATGTCTAATCAAAGTAAACAATAGAGATCGTAATTACCAATCATCAAACAATACAGCGTGGTCAGACAGGTGTCGGTAATGGAACTGGTTAAATCTGGGTTTTCTTTCAGGTCAGCTGTATGTTCGGTTGTGTATTTAAACATTTGAAAGATCAAAGCACTCTTGAGGCTTCGTTACACAAAAACGCTACGGATCATTTATGATCATAGAAACATTACATTTTTGTGAAAACAAAGTGAATTTCAAAAAAATATTTAATTTATTGATTAGGAAACCAAAAAGTACAATAAAAAAATGCAACAGATGTCCCAACATAAAAATCGGCAAATCCCGAAAACATTGATTTTGAAGGCTAGTTGAATATATAGGTCACTGTGTTGGAAATGACACAGGAAAAATGCAATTTTTAAAAACTAATTCATTGCACTCACATGGATTTTTATTACTTGTAGTTGATATCACTCTTGTAAACATCATCAATTTGACAAATGTTTCTCCCGAGACCTGCCTGGAGAAAAATCATGTGCGTCACGGCATGTGATTGGACGTGGTGCTGTACCTTTTCATGCTGTATGTAGACTCAAAAACAACAAAAAACTTTTTAATTTTATTGAAATTTTTACTTTTCACCAATATACATGTACATGTATTTACAATAAGAAGTCCGGTTCATATACAATTATATATTTTATACCCAACATACTAACGAGATACATTCCAAGGGAGCTAACTTCTATAATTCCTTCATTATTATTAGGGGCAAATAACTCTGGATAAGACCCTCTATAAACCGAAACCTGTCAAAACTGGATTTTTTTTCCGGTCCGGAGGACAATCGGTTTTCGGAGGTTATACTGTATAAAGTTTTTAAACATTTACTCGTAAAATGTGTATTTTACTCCATTATGTGACCTTTGACATTTTTATAAGCTTCAAGGTCATTGTTTATGGTGACATGGAACCTATGGATGATCCTGACATCCAAAGAATAATTTTACCATGAATGCCAGCCATTAACCAAAAATGCCATCAAAAGTACAGTAGAACTTCAATAACTCAAACTTCGATATCTCGAATACCATGGATAGCTCAAAGTAATAATTTTGTCCTGACCAGTTTTCTATATAAACCATATAGATACAACTTCGATAACTCAAACTCCTGTAACTCGAATACCCCCGATAACTCGAAGTAATGTTAAGGTGCAAAATTAACAATTATAGGAAAAACAACCTTCCAAAACTCGAAATATTTTTAACAATGGGTGACCAATAAAACGTTTCAGTGAGAACGCGGTAATTAATCGACAAATGGCTATAATACCTCCGTATAATCCGATTAATGATTGGAGAAGTGGTAGTCAGATCAAAGTTTTGCTACTGAATGAATTAGTATCAATTAAAGGATTAGTACTCTGTGCCGTAATTGGCGATGAAGTGTAACCGTGTACACGCTCAGTAGAGTTTTGTGCCGCTGGCGACAACAACAAATTTTCAGGTGATTTAAGCTGGGTTTTAATGACTGACACGTGGTAGGCACACTAGTTTTATAATTTCTATAAAATGTGCGTCTTGTTTTGTATATTATAACATACAATGTACATTGATATGTTTATCTGATTCAGTTCTTTGAACGCATTACGGTCATGTTTTGGTAATACACATTTCGTGTATTTCATGTATATGCGTTTGTTGTCGCCATCAGTCCTTATAAAAACATAATTAATAATTTGATTTTAATTCATTTATTATTTTATATAAATCCGGTACATATTACACCAGTGTATTGGTAAACAGTTTTACACCATCCAAAATTTTCCCAAAGAAATAAAAGTTACATTGTGACGTCATTCTTCAACTTCGAAAACTGGAACACCCCGATAACTCGAAGTCATCATCGAAGTACACGATGAAGTACCGTGTACTTCGAGTTATCAAAGTTCTACTGTATTTAGAAACTAGACTATATCATCTGGTAATATGAAAATAAAAGTACATGTATATGCAAATACAAATATATTTATATATATTGAGTAATTAAATTTATGACAAATCGAACATTCTGTTTTATTATGACAACTTAAAGCCATATTATTGTTCAATCCTTAAATGAACCAAAATCATGATTATTTGGGTTCATTTTGACCATCCCAGTTATAGATACATTTTGATTCATATGACTTAGGAGGTTTAGGATTTATTATAAATCAATGTTAACTCAGAAAAACAAATAATAAATGGAATTTATGACTTGTAAATAATCGGCAAAGTAATGGAACAGCAAACCTTGTTATAATGCCCCTCAATAATTTTGCCACCTCATTTATTGTTGCACTTTTTTGAAGTCCCAAAATTTATTTCTTTTTTCATTCGTTAGTCTCCTTGATAATTTATTGCCAAACCCCTTTATAATGCCAATATTTTAATGATAAATGGTGGGCCCCTTGATAACTTTGCTTCCTTAATAATCACCACACTGTTTTGAAGTCTCAAAAATCTGTTTCTTCTTGTTTTTGTTTGTAACGGGACATATTATGGTATGATGTTGTCTGTCCATCTGTCCTTCATCATTTTTCTTGTCAGGCCATATCTTTTAAGAAGAAACTTATACCAAACATGAATTATGGGAAGGCAATACATTGCACATAAAATTTAGGTCAGAGAATTGAAGGTCAAGGTCACAGGCTGAGTTCAAAAGAAAATAAGGACACAGTGAAAAAAATGCAATATCTTTTTTATTTTTCATTTAATTTCAAATTTGGTATTGATTTACAAGAAGTTTAACATATAGAACAGATTTTTGTGTCACGTTTCAATTTTTTGCAGAATTGGAGTAATGGTTCGATCTTTGTATCTAGTTTCTGGTAGGTTGAGTTCCAATGTCAAATTATAAAGGACATAATGTAAAAATGCAAGAACTTTTTTTTATTTTTGATTAATTCCTTTCAAATTTGTTATCGATTTACAAACAGTAATTATGTTTAAGATATAAAACAGGTTTTTGTGTCTCATTTCAATTTTTTTGCAAAATTGGAGTTAAGATTCTTTGTATCTAGATTCTGGTATCTTGTGCTTTATTTTCTTGTGGGTGCAACTTGTCCCACAGTTTTAGACTGATTGTTTTGAAATTTGGCATGTGTTATCGGGATCATATGAAGATGCCCATATTATGAAATGAAGATGCTGCATGAAATTTTTCAGGAGATAAGACTTTTTAGTGCAACAAAAGGACATAATGTAAAAATTACAAGAACTTTTATATTTTTTATTTAATTCCTTTAAAGTTTGGTATGATTTCACAAGAAGCAATAATGTTTAACATATAAAACAGGTTTTGGTGTCGCATTTCAGCTTTCTGTAAAATTTTAGTTATAATAATTGTTCTTTGCATTCATTTTCTCGTATCTTGTGTTCAAATTTCTTGTGGGTGTAAATAGTCGCACAGTTTTCAACAGCTTGCTTTGTAATTTGGCATGTGTACTGAAGATGTGAGCAAAACACTTAATTTCACATTGTTCCAGTTAATATTGTCCCGCTCAGCGGTGCTCTTGTTCTTTATAAGTTTCCCTCTATTTATGGTCATGCCCCTTTATAATGACAATATTTTACTGGACAAATGGACTTGGTCCCTTGATAACTTTGCCACCTTGCTTATCACCACACTTATATGAAGTCTATTCAATAACCCATTAATGTTATTGCTGTTCTGCAGTATTGCCTGGACAAAGTTATTCAAAGCTTGGTTTTTGCAATATTTCTGTATTGTGAGAAAAAAAGGGTGGTTAATTTTGGGAAGTTAATGAACTGTATTTTGCTATATATAAAATAATATTGTCCCTCATTGACTTGAAATTTGCACTCACAATATCAGTTCAATAACCATTCATATTATCACTGTTTTGCAGTATTGCCTGGATAAAGTTATTCTAAGGTTGGTTAGTTTGTGCAATCAATGATCCACACAATTTAAGAACATTAATAAACATAGATTTATTGATTAATTAAAGTGCTTCATTTCAATGTATTCCTAATCCCTTTTTATCTTTTCAACAGAAATTTCCAAAACAATCTGATGAAATTAAAATAACCAATTGTGAAAATAAAAAAATGACCAATCAAGACCCAGTTGTTGGAAGTTTGATTAATGTAACCAGTGATGGACACAAATTTGAAACACCAATCAAAATTAACATATCATTAATGAATCAACAGTTTTAAAACATGTTGTTTCAATTTGATGGCATTCTATTCACTTTTAGTGTTTTCAACAAAAAATTCACAAAATATTTGATAGTCACTTCATCAAATATTTTGGAATTTTAGTTGAAAACTTAAGAAGTGAAAGCTTGTGTGCAGTAACAACTCTGGATTTATTGTTTTATTTCTATTCACATTTATAAATATTATTGCTATGTAATAAAGTAAACTATTGTAGTTGATATATGTATATAGTTAAGCCTTTATCACAAACATTTATATATATATATACCGGTATATATATATATAATGCAAAAAGCAAGTGTTGACTAATCAGCAGATTAACTGAACAACTGAGCTTGATTGATTAAACTGATCAAGCCTTGAGCAACTGAAGCCCTAGTGAGTGGAATTATTAGAAACATTTAATTTAGAAAAATAGAGGCATTACTCATATGTATACATAGAAACATTATAACAAACAATAAAAACATTAAAGCATTTAGCTAATTCAATGCAGCATGACATAACAGTTATTTTATATTTGTAAATTAAAACTTGTTTTTAAAAAGTAAATTTTATTGGCAGCTGTAGAGACAATTAAGGTGTAATAACTCATTTTTATTGTGTAAACAGGTTTTTCTTTAAGTCGGAGATAATATTATTTGTTTTTTGGTCTGGAATCCATATGAATTAACACTTTGTAATGTAACATTGATTTTCATTTCCAATCTTGATCGTCATCTCCTAGGTATCATAAATAACACATGTCATTTTTTATATTTCTCCAGCATTTGTATTGTTATAGACAAACAACATTGACCTGTTCGCTTGACCTTTCATGAGGAATATTCATGTAGGAGAACAGAATCCACCCAATACATGGGTAGTGTAAGGATTGGCTGTTAATATATAAACACTACTAGTGTTCATGTTTGGCATTCTTATTATGTAAACGAAATAAACACATGCATTCCCTATATATAAATATACTGTTCATAATAAATATTTTAATTTAAGGTCAAGCAGACAGGTCAATGTTGTTTCGGTATACCTAAAAACTCACCTTGAATACATGCTGTATTAATTATTGGGAAAACATGCCAAATTAATTACCGTGAATTAATTGTACAAGAATTACTAATTAACTGTGTTTGTGTGGATTGTTTGTTGTAATTATGCAATTTATGTTTTTAATAAGTAAAATAACGATTATATAAGTGCTGGTAATTGTCGCTTTTTGATATATATGTATATCAGATTGTGTTTTAGAAATACAGAAAGCAATGCATAGATTATCATTATTTTTTTATTTTTCTGCAGTTATTCATTAACCGTTCTTTAAGGTGTATGATACTGGTGATTTGGGAATGTATCTAATGTATAGCCAATCAACATCGACCTGTCCTTTTATTATTATATACCCTGCAAACTAGTTAGAGGGGTGGTATATAGGGATCACCATGTCCGTCTTTCTGTCCATCCATGTAAAATTGTGTTGGGGCCATATCTCATAGCTGCTTTGGAGGACTGTCATAAAACTTCACATGATTAATCATAATGGACCAAACGTGTGACATGACCTTGAACCAAGGTCATATCGGAAAGGTCAATGTTGTGGGAAAACATTAATGTTGGAGGCTTGGGTATTTGGCTCTCAAATGTTGGAGGCCAGGGGTTTTTGGCTCTCAAATGTTGGAGGCCGGAAGTATTTGGATCTCAAGAGCTAACTCTAGTTTCTCATTAGGAATATTTATATTGATGATCCACCTAGTACATTGGTTCTGTTAGGATTCTCAGTTAATACATAAGAATGCACATTTCGAATGATGAAACTGAAATTAACACCAGTGTTCACTGCACATAGATGTATTGCCCCATAATAAATATTTAAATTACAGGTCAAAAGGACAGGTCAATGTTGTTTTTTGCCTATAGGCACATGTATTTGGTAGATAAACAAATCATAAATTGAACACTTGAACACTCGTTAGCTCACCAGGCTTTAGCTAGCTGAGCTTATGGCATAGCCTGAATTTTGTGCATGAAATATTTATCTTTTCTTCCGAAACTACAGAAAAATTAAAACCAAATTTGGGGTGAAAGGTTCCCAGGTGACTGAAAATTTTAAGTGTCAAGTGACTCCATTCAACATCCAAGAAGACTGGGCTAACTATAAGTAGACAAAACAGATAAAATTTTAGCCATTACTTGTTTACAATTATGTGCAATCAAATAAAAAACAAACATACTAATCCATGCATGATTCCCATTTCCAGAAGCAAAGAGAAACTGACAAATTAGGTTAAACACACGAACTTCCACCAGGTTAGTGAGGTCTGGTGCTCTGGAACGGTAAGCACCTCCTGTTTAGCTAGCTACACCCAACATGTGTAATCAAAATTGTGTGAAAGGATTTCATGGAACTTTGTGATGTCAAATATATTCAGGGCAATCCTGGACACAGATGGATTGATTTAATTTAAATTTAGTATATAAAATGTAATTATACATATAATCTTAAATAAATGGCTGAAGTTTGTAGAACTTTATGTAATACAGTCCAACCTGTCTTAAAGGCCACCACTACATTAGGACCACCTGCTTATAAAGGCCAGTAGAATTTAATCCAAATTGTTCTTTATTCATATTATTTGAACCTGTATATAAAGGTCACCTGCCCATAAAGGCCACTTTTACTGGTTCCCATGGGTGGCCTTCATAGACAAGTTTGTCTGTATAAGATAAGAAAGTTCAAGTGAACTTAATTATGAAATTCCATTCATTATATTTTTTGCATATCATATTTCCCATTGTTCTCAAATAATTACCTGATTCTTGTTATTTATTATTACATGTACTATTTTTTTAACCTGTTTTTCGATCGAAACCTTGGCAGTTAATTACTTTTATTAGGGTACAAATCTTATTTTGATTTCATTTCCTTGTTCATGCATGAAATTTGAATCTGTAACATTGTTTATTATCTTTTGTGGAGCAAATAGTTCATAAGTCATAGTTGTTATATGTATAGGCAAACAACTGTGACCTGTCAGCTTGACCTTTAATTTATATATTCATTATGGACAAGTAAATTAAAGTAATAGGGATCATGCGTGTATATTTTGTCTATATGATGTAAAAAATAATCATTGGCAATGTGTATATGTAATAACTGTGAATCCTAACGCTACCCATGTATTGGGTTGACTCTCCCTAATGAAAGGTCAAATGGACAGGTCAATGTTGTTTGCCTATAGTTTTTACTTTGCCATTCTTCATTAAGTTATAGGTAAACAACATTGACCTGGCTGTTTGACCTTTCATTAGGAATATTTATATAGGAGAATTCGCCCAAGACATGGGTAGTATTAGAATTTGCAGTTTATATATAAAGTGTTCATGTTAAGTGTTTCTTACTAGGCAGACGAAATAAATAAAGATGTTATTGTGGACAATAATGGTATCGCCATATCGCCAAAAATTTACAATATGGTCGCAATATCATCACGATATTTTCAGATAAATATGCTCAAAAGATAGGCTGGATTTTCAATGGACTTCAATAAATTAAAATATCATTAAAGAATAACAAGATAAAACATTACAAATTTTATTAAAGTTATTTGAAGACTAACTGAATTAAATTTATAAAGCAGTGATTTGTTTGTGGTTCAAGGCAAAACTACATCTGCTTCATCATGATCAATACACAAGTTATGCAATGGTTTCAAAAAAGTTTTTTTGTAAATAATAGGGTTCCGCGAAATCATAATATAAGCTTTATTCCTTGATGTTGCCATTGGCAAATCCTTGGCGAAGATTATTGCCATGTCGATATAATAACATCTCTAGAAAATAACCTGTGTTTTCCCTATATATACAGTCAAACCTGTCTATAAAGGCCAACCAAGGGAACAAGTAAAAGTGGCCTTTATGGACAGGTGGCCCTTATATACAGCTTCAAATAATACGAGTATAGAACAATGGGGATACAATTCTAATGGCCTGTATAAGCAGGTGGCCTTTAAGGCAGGTTTGACTGTAAATATACTCTTTCATATTAATTATTTAAATCAAATTTTTAAGTCTTGTACATGACCAGGCCAGGGTTAAAACCCAATGCCTCCTACTCTTGTAAGTTTGTAATAAAAATTAAAAACAAGTTTTACACTAGGAAACAACAACCATTTTTATTTTGTTTTTTTAAATTCTTTTAATTAAATTTTCTTTCAAATTTCATTGTTTGGCGACTAAAATTTTGATTGGTACACTGCCTCGTAGATCGAAAAAGTCACTTTGAGCCCTACCAGATGGCATTGTTAACAGTAGTTGGCTTTAGGTATATACAATACACACATAATTAAAAACATGTGACTCTCACTGCCGACAGTATTGTAATTTGGCTAAGTAACAGATTGGCTGGTATTTGTTTCATTTGTTTTGTGTTAATCACATTACTTATGTGTCTGATTGTACAATTTTTATCAGCACGCCATAGTTAATTTGATACAGGACTTGTAATTGGTTGACTGGAATATATCACATGGCGTCATGTTACAAGACTGATTATTGGTTGACTAAAATACCACATACATGACAGGGTGATCAATTTTCATTTGTCTACAGAAAGTTCTTTGCCATTTGTTATGGCGGTCATCACAATATTGTTGATACTTAAGTATGATGTCTCTGTATCCAAAATTACCCCTCTCCATAATTCTATGTTCCTTTCATTTTCAATTTTGATTACACACATGGGTGTAGTTAGCCATACATGAGGTGCTTACCTTTCCGGAGCACCTGACCTCACTTCCTTGTTGGAAATTTAGATGTTTAACCTAATTTGATAATTTCAAAAGTTTTTTTTTTGCTTTGGTATTGTTATTTGGACATGGATGGATACGTTTGTTTTTGACTTCAAAGTTTTTACTTTAATTGCTTTGGTATTGTTATTTGGACATGGGTGGATACGTTTGTTTTTGACTTCAAAGTTTTGACTTTAATTGCTTTGGGATTATAATTTGGAAATGGATGGGTATGTATGTTTTTAATTTCAAAATTTAATCCTTTTTCTAGTCTGTTAATGTAGCGGAATTTTAACTTCTACAAATCAATTTGAGCAAAGGTCAAAGTTTTAATCACAGACCTGTGGTGTTAATACTGTCAAAGAATGCAAGACCAGAATCCAGTGTTGTACATTTGTTTGAAAATGACTTCTAAGCATCATGGTCATGAACGTGACATGACAATGATCAGGATCTTGAGCTGTCAAGAAAAGTGAAGAAGAAAAAGTGGGCTGAAAAATTCCAATCCTTCCTATTAATTTTGTTAATCTTATGATCAAAATATACCCAAACTTACTCCTATTCTGGTAAAAGGGTAGGCAAGTATGCATGGGGGCAGAGTGGTCTAAAGTATGCACATCACCCCCTAAATGCCTAGGTTTAAATCTATTTATGATAGATCATGTAGATCCTGGTGTTTCTAAAATGTCTAAAGTGTGCACATCACCCCCTCAAGATCCTGGTGTTTCGTAAATGTTTTCCATAACATCAAAATGAAAAAAAGATTTTCGACTCAAAATCAGTATTGCAGTTTTTCTTCATTATGTAGAAAATACTTTAAATAATGTTTAACAATTTTAATTTAAATTTCATGTCTTGGATGGGTACAAAATTGAGCATTCTGTAGGTTCAGTGGATCAGCTGTATCCTGGTACTGGATTTGCATGACAATAACCAAATTTCAGAGGTTGAAAAGAGTAATAAATTTACTGAATTTGTGAATTTTATTTCAGAGTATTTTTTAAAAAATATTGTAAATATAAGAACAAAGTTCATTTTAGATTTGCTGATTTTGAAATATGGTTCATTACTTAATGAACCAGGAAAAATTGACAGTCATTACTTAATAAGATAAATTGTACATTTACATTTGTATCATTAAAAATAAAATATAGCCATGCAATTATTTTCACAGATGATTTAGTATTAATCACGCACAGCCTCAATATCGGTTGTCAATTGTTGTTGAGCAATAACTTTTATCTTGCAATTCAGAGCTTAATTTGAAGATTTTGTACACCTTTAATACATTATTCTAATCAGAAATAGATATTGATAATGTAGGAATAAAAATATTAAAATCCATAAGTATAGATTTTGCATGATGCATCACAAATGATGGTTTGTTAATTTAAGTAGTACCTAAGAATGTTTAATGTATCTCTGGAAATCGAATCCAATGCTGCTCACAATTTATAGTGTGCCAAGTTCATAAAGTTTGACCTGGCTGTTTGACCCTTAACTCTGATAGTCAAACATATATCCATTGTGTAATTTAGGGTTACTTGGGTATAGAGAGATAACAGTAATACTGGGTACCGGGTGTCTATGGCAATAAAACATGCTGTCTTACCTAAATCACACAGTTTATAAACCAAATCTAATATTGAAATTAAAGGTTAAAGGGCCAGGTCAAACTTGACACACTGTGCCAATAATCTATTGTAAGGGGGCTAAGCTAGTCCTGGTATTGTTATGTTGTATTTAGTAGTTATAATAGAGTGATTTACTGCCAGACTTTCTGGTATAATGCTCGCTTTTCACGCTAAAGGGCTGGGTTTTGATCAGTGAAGAAGTTGATAATTCAAGTTTATCTCCCTCCTACTACAGGATTGACATATGGCCAGCCATGTTTATTATGTTCCGACACTGGCTGTCATCACAGTACCAAAGCAGTGTCACGGCAACTAATGACCTACTATGTTTGTGACATCATTAAATGGCACAATTCAGGTCAAGTTTTCATTCTTTTTGTATCTAATTCAAGCATGACAATCCCTGGTCGACTTATAGATATAAAAAATTCTACAATGTACTTGCTTAAAGTTATAGTGACATCAAATTTTCATTTATGCCAATCTACTACCAATGTACTTGCTTAGATTTATGTTGGCAGAAAATTTCTACATTTTGTTCATTTATGCCAATCTGCTACCAATACACTCGAGCTCATTGTATTAGTTTATGAGACAAGTTCATAATTATTTACCGGTAAGAAAAAGTTCATAATTAATTACCGGTATATTGACTCTGATTGAGATGATATAATCGCCGAACAAAGACGTTGAAGAAGAAACTTGAGATTTAAATTATGGCACATGCCAATAACTACACACTTGATGACCGTCCCTTGTTGCAGATAAACCAGTTAATTGCCAATCTATTAGAAATTCTATAGTTCAATAACACTGGTTTATAATCATATTTTGTATTATCAGAGGGAATATTGTAATGTTGTTAAAATATTATTGAACTTCATTGTACGGCCTTGTTATTGGGTCATCTGCTGTACAATAAACACAAATTGTTGAAAGGAGTACAATTATACAGTTGTGCAGCGGCTTAAGTTTGGGTAAATGTGATCACAGATTTGGACACAAATTGATTGAATAATATGGGACTTTTACGGCCTTGTTCATATGTTATAGTTCTATGAGTGAAAATGAACATTTGAAATTAGTACGATTATGCAGTTGTGTAGCGGTATAAGTATGGGTAAGGTAGATCATGGATTTGGGCACCATGTGACAAATATATTTGAATTCAATTTTTTGGCCTTGTTATTGGGTCATTTGTTGTACAGTAAACATAAACGGTCAAACGGAGTACAATTATACAGTTGTGTAGCCGTGTAAGAATAAGGGAGATCACAGATTTGGGCACCAAGTGAATAAATAATATGAACTCAATTTTACAGACTTGTTAATATAGTTGTATGTAGTGCTCAGAGTGAAAACAAACATTTGAAATTAGTACAATTATGCAGTTGTGTAGCAGTATAAGTATGGGTAAGGAAGATCATACATTTGGACACCATGCGATTGTATATTTTTGAACTTGCAGATTGATCTTAATTTATGACAGCTATTGAGAATACAATTATATTATAAGGATTACATGTATAAGACTTACTTGATTACAACATTTTTGCTAATTAACTTTTAAAAATTATTAAAGTCCAAAAAATAAAAAAAAATGTTTATTGAAATAGTAGACTGTATAGACAGGTTGGGGAGTTTTGGACTAAAAAGTGGACTCTTTTTCACATAAGACAGGTTGGCTTTATATACAGGGTCATTATATACATGTAGTTAAATCCATTGGGGATACTTTAGACCGGTTGCTGTAGACAGGTGGACTTTATAGCAGGTTATACTTTATGTAGAGTTGTCTGAAAGTCTTTCCTGTTTGTACATGTTAGTACATCTCATTGGTACATGTAGTCTGTTTGTACAGTTGAACCTGCCTTAAAAGTCCCCTCTGCATTGGGGCAACCTGCTTTTAAAGACAAGTAAAATTTGATCCCAATCACTCTTTATTCAGGTTATTTGAACCTCTGTATAAGGGCCACCTGTCTATAATGGTAATTTTTTCAAGTTCTTTTGGGTAGCTTTTATAGACAGGTTTGACCGAGGTGGCCTTTATGTACAGGTTCAAATAATATGAATAAAGAAAACTTGGGATGCAATTCTACTCGCCTTTAAAAGCAGATGGCCCTTATATAGAGGTGGTCTTTAAGGCAGGTTGAACTGTACTTGATTTTACTGTGGGCTTACTCACAATTTGTTTCTTCGATTGTAGGATTACAATTCAGAAACCAATATGGCGGATGACTATCACCTGGATGAAGACGATAAATCTGATGTACTGGATGTATCTATCAAAGAGACACCTGTAGATTGTAACGACAATCATACAGACACTGCCTCCGGCAGTCACTTTGAAGATTCTTATAAATGGGACAGACAGGTGGAATATGTTCTAGCTTGTTGTGGATTTGTCTCTGGTATTGAAAATTTGTTTCATTTTCCATACTTGGCATCAAAATATGGAGGAGGTATGTTAATACATTACAGACATATATGATTTGGGTTCAATTGGGTTTGCTGCTGTAACATGTGATGCCCTCTTACATTTGTGCAGAACACCTATTTCCAATGGATATGGAATTTTCTAAGATGATGTTTTCCTGTAAAAATGACGTTATTCCGGAATTAGCAACTTTAATGTTTTCTAAAACGTTCTGCGCAAACATTAAGAGGTACTGATCACGTGGTACAGCGGCGAACCCCATTGATAATTTTTTTTAAAAAGCAAGTAGCCTCTACCCCCTCAAGTCAATTTTTCTTGGAATTATTTTCTGAAAATGAACTTTTTAAAATTATTTTCCAATTGAAATAAATATTTTTCCAATAGAAATAAGTCCATTGAAACTTTTTCTAAAACAATTTAATCGAAATATTTTATTTTTTCCATTGAATTCTGATTGGATTTTTGGCAAATTAGAATTCAAAATACTAAAGACCAAGAACTTATTTTAAATTTAGTATACAGCTTAAAGAGCATATAATACCATGTACAAGTTTTAATTTGGGTTATGTATGGTGATTTTGCTAGCAGTTATTCCCCTTTACCTTAGAAATATGAAAACATCTACTCTGAATGTATGATTTGAGAATGAATCTAATGTGATATTTGACTTCTTTAGGGCCTATATTAGGACTATGTATTGGAGGGGCAGTTCCGATACGATACGTATCATGGTATGACTAGAGTGATACACGATACGTATTGACAATGCAGATATTTTTTATCTGTCTTGTTAATTATGTGTCTTACTTTGAATTAAATTGCTTTCATCTGATAACCCGAATAGTTATGGCCCCTGATACTTTCTTACATCTGCTACATGGAGATAAGACAACGTCACTGCTCAGTACACATGGTTCTGTAACTTCTGTTTACATCGAGCAAAATGAAATGTGGGCGTGCGTTTATTTCTGACAACTTCCAAAGCGATTTATTTTCAATGTAATTGAATAATTTAACAAGAAATTAGAATTATGAAGAAAAAACCCGATACAACAATATTTTAGTGATGACAAAACCGATACTTGTATCTGTTTAAAATATTGGTACATATTAGTATATCGATATATTGTTACAGCCTTAGCCTATATATACATGATATATATAATTTTGTTTTTTTTTTGTATCTCTGTTGAAATAAAAATTTTGAAATTTGTCTAAATACCGGAATTCATTCTTCTGAAATTTTCTTACTTCAGAAATTAGTGTCTGATTTTATCTGAACACTTTATCTGTATTTTAAATTTTGTATGAAAATTCTGAATTCGTTTTATTTTTAAAAATGTGTAATATATATGTTGACTTTTAGACAAAATTCAGGTAACTATATTAATCTTGTATCTTCTCATCTCGAAATAAATTTCATATCGGTCAAAGTTTTCATTTTAACAATTAACATATTAATATTTACTGTTAAATTAAAACAGTTTTGGATTCACTGAGACAAATTTCAAACTTTTTTCATGATTGCACTTTGGATACACTCGTATTCCATCTTTTTTCATGATAGTGCTTTGGACACACTCAGACTAATTTCCTACTTTTTTCATGAGAGATTTCCTGTACATGTTTTTGTTTTTTTCCAGGAGCATTCTTTATGATATATCTAGTACTGACATTTATCTGTGGATTCCCTTTACTATACATGGAGATGATTCTAGGACAGTATGCCCGGGGAGGACCTTTAACAGCTTGGGGTGTTATTCCATTATTCAAAGGTAAGAAAAATACAGTCAAACCTGTCGATAAAGGCCACCCAATAGCAGTGGGCAGGTGACCCTTATACAGAGGTTTAAATAACATGAATAAAGAAAAATGGGAATAAAATTTTTCTGGTCTCTAAAAACAATTGACCCTTTTATACAGTTGGTCTTTAAGGCAGCTAGGACTATTCAAACAATTTTTTGAAAAGATCTATGCATTTAAAACTTTAAAATAACATTACTGCCTGGTCAGGTGTCTAGTCATACCGGGGAAGTAGTTGCCATGGTTTCTCTAGGTGAGGTGACACCACCGAGAGTATAGTACTACTCCGCCTTGGATAGAATGTCTGTCAATTGCAGAACTGACCCCAGCATATTTCCAAGTAACCATTGATTAGCACTTGTTAAATTGTAAAATTAAATGCCTCACAGGTCCAAGGTCCAGAAACCATTGATTTTACATTTGGACCCTTGATATTTAAACTGTACAAGCCTGATGGATCGGGATGGATCTGCCATTTTTACTGGGATAATACTTTTTCCCTTTAAAATAACCATTCATTTGGCAGCTTGTTGGATTGGACCAAAGTGAAATTAAATGCCTTATTCGAGGACAAAGTCCATGCAGCCAACTGGGGATTGAACCCCACCCTTAAAGTATTAGGAGTCTTTGAACTTGACCATTAAGTCAAGCATGTTCACTAGTTTGCATTTCGAGAGTGTAATATCCTCGACCGTCTGTGATTCGAGACTCTAATAGAAAACGAACTAAATTTGCTAATGCAACAAGAATTTTAGAGCTGAAAAATAGACAACTGATTTTTCTGGATAGTTTTACAGTAAATACCTAAATTTTGTCTTTAATGCATGAAATCATCACTGCATGGACGATACTCATGTATAATAACTGAAAACAAAAATGCCCTCGAATCTTAGGACGCTCTCGATTTTAGGACGGTCGACAAAACAGGAGTTACCTTCTTTAGAGCACTAAAATAAATGTAGAAAATGAAAAATATTGTCATAAATGTTTGAATTTTCTGAATCAAAATATTCAGAAATATATAATATGAATACATTTTTAAATATTTAATTCAGAAAGTTATAAAATTTATAAAATGGCAATATGCTAATTAATTTACTAGGTTAAATATTATATTATCCTAAATTACTGTTTGATCTTATTTGAAATGCCTATTGACTAAAATGCTGTGGTCGTCAAAGTGATGACGCCTAGAAAAGTGAGGAAGAAACAGTGGGATCAAAAATTTAAAAAGGAATTTTCTACTGCATATCATGTTTTGTCAAGTCAAATCCTTGCTATTAATTTTGTAAAACCTGCTATCAAACTTTGCCCAAACTTAACCCTAGTCTAAAAAAAAAATAAATATAAATAAAAATAATAAAAAAAAACCCAAAAAACCCAAAAAAAAAAAAAAAAAAAAAAAACAAGACAACAACAACTTTTATTAGACACCACAAACCTGTATGTCTACTTCCAATCTTACAAAACATCCAAACAATGATTTTAATATTAATAGTATTTACTACAAGTGAGCCCTTGCTTTGTATATTGGAGGTCATGGTTTGGAACACTGGCCAGGGTCTGATCAAGACTTGAAAAAAACCAATGTCCTTTCTTTGGCCAAGCACCTGGCATTTAGGAATCAAAGTCATGAGGTTCTATTAAAGAGGCCTTAAAAACCGATGTCCCATGTCATAACAGGCATGGCATGTTAAAGAAATCTCTGCACATTGCCCAGAGCGCACTGCTGCAAATATAAAAAAAATTGCCACTTCCCCTATAGCTGGTGACAGCTCGATTTAACTAAAATATTCTTGACTGGAGTGTAAAACCCCATTCTATCAAACAATCTTAACATATTTTGTTTTTGTTTTTTCTTTCAGGACTTGGTTTATCTATCATGTTAATATCATTGACCGTCAGTGTGTATTATAATATAACTATAGCCTGGTCACT
The DNA here is from genome assembly GCA_021292105.1 of Anadara kagoshimensis. Classification (NCBI taxonomy): domain Eukaryota; kingdom Metazoa; phylum Mollusca; class Bivalvia; order Arcoida; family Arcidae; genus Anadara; species Anadara kagoshimensis. Next base: position 53,877,808 of record CM037873.1, on the reverse strand, counting down.
ACATTACCTGTTCACTTCATTTAGATCTGTGTTGCCATGGTTATGTACTACCTCAGGTAAGCAAGAGAGAGAAAGAGAGAGAGAGAGAGCATATTGCTTCAATTTGGCTAAATGATGTATGACTTAAGTGGCAAGAATTGTTTCTGATGTCTCTGCATGAGAGAGTCCTGATTTTATATATAATGGCAGTATTGTTCTGCATCAATAGCTTTTTGCTGTAAGCTGATGATGCCAATTGAAATATGATGCATTTGTTACACTGCCATCCATAAATTATTAAGCATGTCTAAAACTGGTCATATCTTTACAGACTGGCAATCTTCAAAAAATTAAATTGTTAAAAACATCAGTATGATACAGCTGAACTTCTTGCAGTTAAAATAGTGATAATATTGATTTTATCTTGAATTTTTTTCCCCAAATTTCAGAAAATTCCAAGAAAATTGATTTTCAATAAAAACAACTTAATTGCATACATTTAGATCATAAAATTAAGATATAACTTCCAAATACAGGAAAAATTCAAATATTTCAATTCTGTAAACAAAAATTGATATGATTATTATTAATTGACAATATTATGGCATATAAATTTGATAGTTATTTACAGATAGCAGTGTAATTCTTTTGATATTTTTGTAGATATAAACTCGTGCCAGAATACCAGTTACACATCACCAATAGATCAGACACAGTTTTCAGTCATCACAGAACATCAAAACATGAGTAGCTCACCTGGCGAAATGCACATATCAAATAAACTGGAGTTTAAATATTTTTAGTAAGTAGAAACTGGCTTAAAGTGTCTTGTTATGGGTTACAGATCATGAAAAAAATTCCAGGAAAATAGGTAGTGACTGTTCTTTCATGAAGGATTCTGCATAGAAATGAAAGTCACAAGGACCTTTGGAAAAGACATTAAAAACTGATTTCCTGTGTCATGGCAGGCATGGCATGTTAAAAAACCCTGGTTTAGCTCCCTGCACATTGCCTTGCACTAATTGAGTGCACTGCAAATTCAAAATTTCTGCCACTTCACCTATAGCTGGTGATGTCTTGATATAATTGAAATATTCTTGGCTGGAATATTCAATCATTCAATCATGAAAACAGTTGTCAGACTTTTGTCTGCAAATTTTTTAATTTTGGACAATTTTGCATTTTCAGATTTAGAACTGTCAGGCATAATTCTTAATACAAATAAAAGTGGTCAGAAGAATTAGACACATTTTTTGTTGTAAGAAAAATTCAGAATTTATTCAAATATTCTCTGAAATATTCAGACAAAATTTAGAATTTCAGGGATGTTTTAAAGTAAAGAAGACATCAAACAAATGTATATGTTGGTGTTCATTGAATGGTAGTAATGTCCAGTTTTATATTGGTCATTCAATTCATGAAGCACCATCTACATTTACAGTAGATCCAGCTATAGTGACCACTTCTATATAAAAACACCTGTCCATTAAGACCACTTTTAAAGACTCTTTGCTTCAGATTTCGGCCAAGAAGAACCTCTATTATATTAAAGACCACCTGTCTATAATGACAATATTTCTAAGGTTCCATGAGTGGTCTTTATATACAAGTTTTACAGGTCATCACAAGGTTCATTTTCAAAGGTGTTAAGAATTTTCTCAATTTCATCCCAAGATTCCTTTTCAAAGGTAGCAAGAATTTTCCCAATTTCATCCCAAGGTCCCTTTCCAAAGGTGGCAAGAATTACCCCAGTTTCATCCCAAGGTCCATTTCCAAGGGTGATAAGAATTTTCTTAATTTCATCCTAAAGTCCCTTCCAAAGGTGGCAAGAATTACCCCAATTTCATCCCAAGGTCCATTTCCTAGGGTGATAAGAATTTTCTTAATTTCATCCTAAAGTCCCTGTCAAAGGTGGCAAGAATTTTCCCAATTTCATCCCCAGATCGCTTTCCAAAGGTGACAAGAAAAATTCTTGGTTTGTTTTATAAACAATTTTACTTGCCACCTTTGGAAAGCGACCTTGGGATGAAATTGTGTATTCTCGGATAAAATACAGTAACTGTAAACATATTTATTTTCGCGGTGTACTAATGTTCTCTTATTTCGCAGTAGGTTGTTTTACGCAAAAAGTTATAAAAAGTGAAAATTATATTATGCTTATTGTGTTATAGTTCATATTTCAAAAACGCATAAATTTTACTATGCAGATATGTCTGAATTTCCTATAATGCCAAAATAAATACAGGCGAAATTGAATACATTTACACTTAACGAATAATAAATGTAGTGTATCAAGGTCAAAGGTCACATAACTCTATTGTATCCATCATATGATGTAACAGCTAGGTCATCAATATATGATGTCATAAGTTGTAACACATGGACCGGCCATTAAAAACAAATGAACACAGTATAGAACTTTGATCATGTTATTGTGTTATCTTGCTCAGTCTGTTTCAAGATCTTGTAGTTGTAAGAGTCGTCTGTAGTGGCCACATGTGGCCATCTCTTTTTGAAATTCTACAGAGGTGTCTTTAGCATGCACTAAGACACAGGAACTCAGTTTTGCTTCTCAACCTAAAAACTGCTATAGTAACGAGCTTTTTACAGCTCTAGTATGAGCAGGAGATGAAAATCAACTCAGAAATTTCCCTAGTCTCGAGTGAGGTTTGAACCCACAACACTTGACTTTGAAAGCCAGTGATAGCTAGTACCTCACGGCCATGTCCGCCCAATTTTAGTACATGTAGTTATATTTCATTAAATTTTTTCATTATCTATATTTTACAGCTTTGACTTACTAAACATATCAGGAGGTATTGGAGAGTTTGGAAGTATACAGTGGTACATGGTCCTCTGCCTCGTTCTGGCATGGGTTCTGGTCTTTCTATGTTTAATTTATGGTCCCCGGTCTCTTGGAAAGGTAAAATTTAATTATTTAATTATTTTGTTATAAGGAAAATAACTTTATTCTCTTTTAATTTGCTTTAAACATTGGTCTGACCTTTTATTTTTACTTTTGTATAAAGATTTTGCAATTGATATCATGTTGTTCTGGGTGACAATCACAAATATGCCATATTGTTGATAATTTGTTTAACTTATTAAAAATATCCTTTTTGGGGGAAATGTTGACAGTTAATGCTCTGAAGCCTAAATGACAACTTAATACTGCTAAAAAGGGAACAGTATAGTGCAAACATATTCATTTTGACAACATAGTGCAGACAAATGGAGTTTGCTAGTGTACCACCTGATCAATAATGCTTACCGGTAATGTTTGTGTGGAAGATGTTGGAAAAAGTTTACATTAAAATTTCCAGGAAAAACATAATTTTTACAGGAAACCATCAACTGAAGCGATTCCATCTCCAATGGAAATAATAGTTCTGCAGAAATGCTATGGGATATCACATCTATTGACACTATTGAAAACCCAAATCAAGAAAATTATGAAATTAATAAACATTTTTAAACATTGAGAATAGAACTTGGGGTATAAAATGGCAGTGGTTTTTTTATCCGAACACCTTCTTTTGGTTGTTATTTATACATGACTTTGTTCTGTTTCAGGTAGTATATGTCACTGTTTTTGTACCTTTTATCATCTTACTCTCATTGTTGGTCCGTTGCTGTCTAGAAGATGGATCTATTGATGGCATTAGATTGTTTCTTAAACCGCAGTGGGACAAGCTAAGTGACCTCAAGGTTTGTAGTTTGTTTCTTATTTAAACAATATTGGGACAAGCTAAGCTAAGGAACCTCAAGATTTGTAGGTTGAACCGCAAGAGGCATGTAACTGCAACGTTTATGCAGCTTACTGCATTTGTATGTAAATTTCTCCTGAGGAATATTTTGGAAACACTTATGACATTTCTTGATCCATGTTATTTCAATAAATGGGAATGAAACTGCAGTAAGATCTTCAATAACTTTGCCATCTCAATTATTACCACAGCGTTATTGAAGGTGAATGTTAACACAGAATTTTACATAAATCTAGGAAAAAATAACCAAGTACATAAATATCTCCCAATTATTCTCCATTCTGATTTTTAAAGTCATACCTTTTATTTAATATTAAATATCGTGGGAAACATCTTTGTGAAGACAAAAACATTTTAGTTACTGTAAACATTTAATTTCCTGTATAGTTATTTTCGTGCTTTTGAAATTTAAGACATATCTGCGTAGTTGAATTTTTGTGTTTCTAAAATAGGCACTATAACACAATAAGCATATTGTAATTTTTGCTTAGTATTATTTTCGCGCTCAATGAATGACTGTGAAATACGGGGAAATTACTACACCACGAAAACAAATTTGTTTACAGTAATCAAGAACCGCATATTCTCTGCTTTTGTGAGTTATGTTTATAAATTGTTTATGCCTTTACATGCAATAATTATCTTTTTGTGCATTTTATATCTCTTGCTCTCTTGGCTCAAATTTTGTGTACATGTACCTGGAAATAATGATTTTTTAAAAAAAAAAATTAATGGCTTTCTCCTCTGTAATGTTTTATTTAAAAAAAAATCTGTAAAACTAAGAATTAATTTTGCATGTCCCAAGGACAAAAGTATTTAATCAGTCTGAATGGAGTTTGGCTATGTAGCAGGTGTTGCCCCCTCTAAGGTTAATGTTTGTGTAGAACAATTATTTATATTGGATATAAAACCATATCAATTTATATTTTTCCATTAAAACCTATGTCATTCCAGAAATAAGTGATGTAAACGTGTTCCAAAACACCTTGCACAAACGTTGAAGGTTTTTGATCGCGTTGTACAGTGGTGAGCGCCATTATAACTTTTTATGTTTGTTTTATTTACAGCTGTGGGTAGAAGGCGGTGCATTAATGCTTACCTCCCTTGGACTAGGTACTGCATTCTCACAACCTTTATGTTTGTTTTATTTACAGCTGTGGGTAGAAGGTGGAGCGTTTATGCTTACCTCCCTTGGACTAGGTACTGGATGTCTCACAACCTTTATGTTTGTTTTATTTACAGCTGTGGGTAGAAGGCGGAGCATTAATGCTTACCTCGCTTGGACTGGGTACAGGATGTCTCACAACATTGGCGGGTTACTCTCACTTCCATAGTCATTGCTTTAGGTATTATACAATAATAATAATAAAAATAATACATTGTTGCTATAAAGTTTCATTGAGATTGAGTGTGAAATATCTCTGAAAAAAGGAGAAGACAAACGTGTAGAAAGTGGAATAATAATAGTTAATAAGTAAAGAGGAGAAAGGGAATAAGGACAACAAATCTCCAACACACAATGTGTGGTAGGAGACTTATTAATAATAAAATATCATGAATAAGAAAAGAGGAGAAACAGAAAACGGATGATAAGTCTCCCACACACAATGTGGTAGTCTCCCACACACAATGTGGTAGTCTCCCACACACAATGTGGTAGTCTCCCACACACAATGTGGTGGGAGACTTAATAATAATTTTATTGGAAAATTGAACACCACAGCATAAAAGATATAAAGATATTTCATAAACACAATAAGAGTCAAGCCTGTCTATAAAGGTCGTCCAAGGGGATCACAACAGTGGCCTTTCTGGGCAGATAGCTGTTATATAATCCCATTGGGTCCTAAAAAAGGGGAAATATTAGAAAGTGTTAAAAATCTTCATTGCTTAACTTAGAAAAGATGTAGCTTAGGTAGTCAATGTATAACATTCTTATGAACTCTAGTTCTAGATTTGCACAAATGAAGATACAATTTGAAATGAAAATTGAACTCTCTATCTGGCCCTCTTTCTCTCTGACATATCTCCAACATTTCTTTCAAGATGTCAAGTATGAATCCAGTCAGTATTAGAGAAATTATTACCTACAACTCACCAACCAATCAGATTGCAGTATGTTAAATAAATAAGTTATGTGTACATAAACAGTTGCCAGGAATTGAATTTTAGGTTATTTTTTCTTATTTTTCAGAAATTCAATGTTTACAATAGTAGCACATCTTGTTACTATGACATTAGGAGGACTGACCATGTTTGCAATGCTTGGTATATATTGTAAGACTGATGGTTTGGACATAAAGAACACTAGTTTTACTGGTAAGAATGATGTCTGTCTGTATTGAACTTAAATGGAGAAATCCCATGAGCTTCACAAATGTATCAAATGTCACTCTCATGGAAAAATTAACTGAATTTTTATAATTTTTCTAAAAATAACCTGATAAACGTCAGTGATGGCAATATACCAAATGTCACCCTCATGGAAAAAGTAGTCTGAAAAGTTCTGGAATTTTCATGAATTTAAAACATTTAAAATTTCCAGCAAGAATTCAGAATTTTCAGACAAAATTCATAATACAAATAAAATTAAACTGATTTTGCATAAAAATTGAGAGGTTAAACTAAAAAGAAGTATCAAAAACACCAACGTTTGGCTTAAATAAGCTTGTACAAATCTTTATAATAAGCTACATTTGTGTATTTAATGAATATCTGGTACAAGGGAATAACTATGGGTGTAACATTATTATTGAAAGATGTCAAAATAAGTAAATCAAAGTATCTTTGTCTGTCCCAAAATCATCGGGACCCTTTTCGAAAATTGACTTTTCCCAATTTCATTCCTGTGTCCTTTTACCCAAAATTCCCAGAACAATCCTTGACATTAGATTTTTTTCTCAAAATCACATATTTTTTAAAATTGGTACCCAGTACCAGATAGAAGTGACAGTCCTGATCGAAGTTATGTATCAAGATATATTGAACAAATGGGGTTTTACAGCATAGCACATGATCATTACTTTGGGAATCCTATTGAAATCATTGATGTGGAACATTTTCTAGAAATAGTGCTATTTTTATTTGAAAACAATATCAACTCCTGTGATTCAATATCTAATGGAAATAACTGTCACTTACACATGTTGGGCATATCACATGGGATGCAGGCAGACCTTATTAATGTGTTTGATTTGGACTACTGTATACTTTTTTTAGTGTGTGGAAATTTGAGCAAAATTGTATTGTTACTGATTTGTTTTTGCAATTACACCTTTTCTTGTGTCAATAACAAAATATTACATTATTTAGTGAGGGGAAATTTTCGCAATTTGTCCAATTTGTGAAAAATAGTGAAAATTTCCACCATGCAAAATAACCACATTTAAAATAACATAACTAAGATGATTTGTATTCATTTTCATACATGTTTTCTTTTTTATGCAGCCATGGAACTTGGATATTCTATATTTCCTGCGGCCATGGGGCAGTCCCGCATTTCTAAGGTCTGGGTGGCACTGTTTTACGTATCGGTCATTATGATTGGACTGACCACTCAATGTGTCCACGTACAAAATGTGGTATCTGGAGTTTTGTTTATGGTACAAAACAAACGCCTCTACAGATGGAAATACAGTTGTTTTATATTAGCTGCTGTGTGTGTTACGCTGTTGATAATTGGACTATTACTTACTTCTCAGGTAGGTTTAAAGGGTGCCCTCTGGGTGACCGAGTGCTCTTAAGCTTCAACTTAAAGTTAGCATTACTAATCTTGCCACCATCTAGATTGGAGTCTGGCTCAAGCAGATTCTTATGTGAAGTTTGTCAGTTTCACTTTACCAATGTTGATGGTTTTTCAAATTTTTATGATAAATTGAAAATTTTCGATATAAGCAAATAAATCTTTACTGCGGTCTAAAATATCATAACTTAATTGCCAAAAAAAATCTCATGCAAATAAAAAAAAAATCACAAATACTTTGAGATAATTTATTTTCGTCCAACTTCTGTGGCTTAAAAAAAAATGACAATTATGTGGGGTTGGTAATTTGTGGTTTATGGTTTCCCTTTAAAATATGATTGTAATAAATGTTTATCATTTCTTTTTCATTCATGAATCAGTTTATCCAGAAAACGATGAAAATTGGAAAACCATAAATATTATTGATTTGGCAGTATAATGGTGGTGAACTCTTACAAAACCCTAAATATATATTTTTCAGAAATCATTAGATGTATATGAAAGAAAAAGAAAATGTCAGAAATGCAAAAGCTTTTTCCAATAACAAATTTTTCATAAAAACTTTTTTCTTCTAAAAATTCTTGTTTATTATACTGGAACTAATTCATTCACTTGAAATTTTAATTTACATTTTCTTCAGGCAGGTCTTTATATAATCCATTTCTTAAACAGCAGTTCTTGGAAGACAGAATTACTCAGTTTTGTGGTCCTGATGGAGGTTTTGATCCTGGGATGGTTGTATAGAGCTCAGCGGTTGTGGAATAATGTCGCTGACATGACTGGTAGCAAGGACAGTCCATGGTGGAAACTTGCCTGGAAATTCCTTACCCCACTTACAATATTGGTAATTAATAATAGTTTCATTAAAATGTTAAAGAGTTTTTGATAGACAACATATTTGTTGTGTTTGGTAATATAATTTTCAAGCAAACAATCAGTATACCAATGGGCACAATCTGTGCACCATTTCTTGCTGATTTGTTTTTTTGTACAGCGTGAACGAAGTGAACGCGTACATTGCCATCACTTTCTTCCAAGATATCGAGCTTCTTTGCTATGAAATTATAAGATATGAGTACACCTGAAAATAGTGCGCCTGGTAAATGAGCGTAAAAGAAGTATATCTGTTTTATCGCGAGATATGTATTCTGAGTAATGCATTTGGTTACATATGCACATTTGGAATAAATTTTCGGAATACATTTCGGAATCTAGTAAAATATTGCGACGGGATGCATCTAATAATTTCTGCAATTTGGCGAACTGATCTCATGTTTACAATAAAAAGTAGTTCGAGAAGTTTGCGTCCTACGATGTAAAATCATAACTTTTTATGAAATGAACAGCAACGGCAGGTTGTTTAATTAATTCTTCGTGAAATCTACAGAAATTTAAACTTATTTGAAGGTTATGATAACGTATTTTGATGTTGAGGCAATTGTGTCATATTTTAAAATGTTTATCGATTAGATTTTACTTTCGTGAAAGGGAGATAATTCGTACATTTGTTGTGTGCAAATTTTAAATACAGTCGTTTTACCAGTTCCGAACAGGGTTTCATATAAGCGCTGCTGCAGACGTCATCCACAAGCAGAGGAAATAAAATTTATGTGGTGTTATAATACAAATGTTTACTGATTCCAAAATATCGACACCTGTCCTCAAAACACGTGGTAGTATGTTTTCTTGAAAAAAGCATTTCCGTGATCACGATTTGTTTACATCGTTAAACTAGGTCACCAACAATCTGTCGACCTGTCCTGCACATACATTTAGGAAGCGGTTGAAGTTTATATTATTTAAACAATTAATGCCCATATATTCAAGCAGAAGCAAATTTAGAAAGTTATTTTGCGATTCCTTTAATTGAACCGATTGAAATTTTAGATTATTCGGTAGTAAAAATTCGGAACTGGTAAAACAACTGTACTTCACCATTAACATGAAACGGGAATATTGTGAGTGATAATCAGCAGTAAATTAAAACCCAAAATTAACAGCAAATGATCCAGTTACATACAAACGCTAGAATGTACCCCCTCATAGCGACGGTAGGATCTGCAAAACTCTACTTTCTCTCTATCCGAAATGACAAAACGATCGGGTACAACTTTTTTAAATTTTAATTGCTACCGATTGTCTTTTTCATATATTTATGAAATTATTATTTTCTTCCATTTAATTCAGCAATACATGGTTTGGTACATTGTTTCTTTTTCAAAAAAAAAAAAAAAAAAAAAAAAAAAAAAAACATCCGTCTGACTATGCATAGATCGACCCACCCACCCCCGAATTTTCGGTTATATTCTGTCTTGCCACAACACAATTTCCCCAACTACGCTGTACAACAGCACGACAGTGCTATGTTTTAAGAATATTTGTATGAAGCAGTATTAATGCAGAATCTTGTTAAATCTAGAGAGAAGACTTGCTAAATCATTCAACTCTGTATACAGATAAATAGATGGCATTCTATCTTTTAATAATCCTAAATTTGGAGACTGTGAATGCTGTAAACCCTAGTGAGCTTGAAATAAAAGATTTGACTGATTCTTCAAGTTCTGCTGGATATTTGGACTTAAACCTCAATTACAATTACAACACCCATGGTGGAAACTTGCCTGGAAAATTCTTTGCCATTGACAATATTGGTACATAGAGAATCTTAAATGAGTGATTATGTAATATTGGAGTTTGCATGGACATGGAAGAAATGGAGCCGACATGATATCGGGATGGAGATATAGACTCCTGTATACCACTAAACTTTGTATGTTGGGGTAATATTGGTAAATACATGTTTAAAGTTGACGGTTGCTTGATTCAACTATAGTTATATTGGTTTTCTTATTTATGCTAAGGATTTTATATTGGGCCGCATACATTTTCATTTCTGCCAAAATTTCTGACCAGTTAACCTTTACCTTCACATTTGACTGTTGTTAACCTTGACCTCCTTTTCATTGATACATACTGCTTACTTTGACCTTGACATTATTCCTACTTTTTATTGACGTAGGAAAGGGACATATTATTTCACAAACCAGTTATCAGCAATTAGCATTTAGTGATGATGCCCATTACATTTTAATCTTTTGTATTTAATTATTACACAGGTGTTGATGGTTCTAACAGTTATAGTGGACTGGTCAGTATCATACAGGTCATACAACTACCCGCAGTGGACGTTGGTCTTAGGGTGCCTCATTTCTGTACTTTGTTTACTTCCTATTCCACTGACCATTATGTGGACATTACTAAGGAGAACGGACACAATTTTACAGGTAACTTATATTTGATATCAGTTTAAGCTATAAATTTAACCTATTACAGTCGAAACAATTTTAAAAGCCACCTCTAGAAAAGGGCCACCTGGGTTTAAAAGCCAGTACAGTAAAAGAAATTTCAAATTATTCATGATATTTGAACCTCTATATACCAACCTGTCCATAAAGGCCACTTTAACTGGTTCTTTTGAGTGGTCTTAATAGACAGGTTCACTGTAATTTGATTATCTCTTTCAGTTTATCCCTGAGATGGTGGTTTGGGTTGGGGTGGGTAAGCGGTCTAATGTTAGCCACACAAGATCAAAATCCTGTTTGAAGATGATCTTCATATGAGATTGTTTCTTTTACTTGCTGCAGTTCAGAGGTTTTCCTTCCATACTTGCTTATGATGTGGGATCATGCTTTGGTTCTAGACTTTTGTTCTTTTTTCTATAGCTTTTTTTGAAAATATTTCAATACAGATTTTGATTAAAAAATCAAAATTGAGAATGAAAGGAACATAGTACTATGGGATGTCAAATAGATCCAGGGTAATTTTAAATACAGCGATTTTATACTTATCAACATTATTGTGATGACATCCATAAGACTTTTGAGGCCTTGATCAGCCTAGGCTCGCAATATCCATTGGTCAATAGTTTATTTGTAAGTAACTTGCTTCGTTCTATCAATTTAAGTTCCCCTAGAGGAAACAAGCTCTACCATAATGTATTAATTGTGTAACAAATACACCATGAGTAGGTGAAGCAAGTGCTGTAAAGGGAAAATTTTTTTGAGTATTTCGTGCTGAAGAAATTCCAACAGAAATTTTACCTGTATGAAATTGGTGTATTGCATATTGCCTTAATACATCATAATTTATAGAATATATACCCACTTATATTGGTTACATGAAATTTACACCCACCTCAAATTCCAGATTTGAGAAAATGGCGAAATTTTTATCCAGTGAAACTAATTCCATTTACAGTATACAGCTTCATAGAAAAAGAAAGTTGATGAATCTAATCACTTCTGGAATGTATTTTGTAGACCATTAAAAGCTTGATGACGACACCATGTAATTGGGGACCAGGTGTTTTAGCCAATCAGGAGCACCATAGTGAATTACCAGACTATGTTATATGTACTCCGGATGTTTATAAACCAGAAAATGCTCTAGCTATTCTCACTGCTAACCTGTACATACCAAATATAGCTAATCTCGTCAGTATGCAGGTAAGTAATTACTTTTTATATCTGTTCTTTAACAGGTACCATGGCACCGTGTAACCTGCCAAAACCCTGTTTAACATTTTTGTCACCCTTCAAAGTGGTTTAACTTTGATTTCATATTTTTAGTGACTTACATACGTTGTCATCATGTTTTTTTTTACCATAAGTAGTGTTCTGCCAGGTACAAGTAACATTCCTTTTTTATTGCTAAACACCACATGCATTTATATACCCCATCAGATTTCCAAAAACACAGTTCTATTTACGCTGCAAAGTTAACCAATCACTATGCTTTAAAAGGTGACTGCTTTAGTGACCTCCTGAATTTAGCCAATTTCTGTCTTGTATGACCTTATTCTGGACCGCTCAATGCATTTTACTATGTTATTTGACTGTATGAAGTGACCCCCTGTCTAAGGTGACGAGACCATCCTGTTCTCGTCCATTCCAAACTCAACTCACCTGCATAAAGCTACTTTGAGATGGGTACTGATCAAGGGTAATTATTCCCATTTCTATCATCAAATTTTAAAGACAATTTCCCCAATCAGCTATATTATACATGGTTTCTATGTGTCAAGGATAGTGCAGTAATGTTAATGTTGATGCTTGGTATGGTGGATGGTGCAGTTTATTATTGAAAATAAATTTTGAAAATTATTAAAATAATATAAAATGTTCAATTTCTTATTGGATATTGCATTGAATGTGATTTCAATTCTGGTGAATAAGATATTACCTGAATGGATACTGTACATATTTTTGCTTTTTAAGTTAAACCATGTACAGTCAGACATGTCTATAAAGGCCATCTAAGGGAACCGAAAAAAGTGACCTTCATGGACATGTTAAAATAAAATGTATAAAGAGCAGATGGGATAAAATTTTACTGGCTTTTAAAATCAAGTGTCTGTCATATAGAGGTAGCCTTTAAGGCAGGATTGATTGCACATGTTATGCACGCTAACTCGGTATCCATTCAGGTTCCTGTGAAAGATATGAAAATCAGATGTTCTGTGAGTCTTGACTAGCTCCATTAAACAGAAACTTTTATACAGACAAAAGTGCTCACTGCCTGTATGGGTGGTCATGGGTTTGAACCCTGGACATGGTCTGGCCAAGACTTGAGTTTAGTAATGTAATTTAATGTCCCAGTCAAGAATATTTCACATATATCCAGATGTCGCCAGCTATATGTGAAAGTGCAGCATTGTTTCCAGTGTGTTGTGGTATGGCATTATACATCAGGTTTCTGTATCATGCCAAGCCTACCCTGACACAGGACCTCATTTATATTAAGTTCCCATCCAAAAGAACAGTGATCTTTATTTTGTAATGCTGAGTGCTTGGTGAAAGAACAGTCTTAGGTCAGACCAGTCAGGGTTAAACCCTCATCCTCCCACTACAGAGAGAGCACTCTACGGCAGTTGTCTCTGACCAAGACTTGAAACAAGTTACTAATTAGTTACTGTTCTTTGTCAAACACTCGGTGAATGAAAGTCACTGGGTCCTTGAAAAGTAACCTTGAAAACTGGTGCCCTATGTCACAGCAGACATGGCATGTAAGGAACCCTTTCTGCTTATTGCCTGGAGCTCATTGCAAAGGTAAAAATTCCTGCCACTTCATCTATTGGTGTCTCAATATAAGTGAAAAATTCTCGACTGGGGTGTAAAACCCCATTCAATCAATTGTTTTATACAGACACAGTCTTACATACATGTTTGACTGTAGTTTCCTTTGTGAAAAGTGGCTTTAGTGACCTTTGACCCCAAACTCAGGTTGTTCTTTTATAAGAGGGGCTTTTGTATTTCTTTCTTTCACATAGATTTAACACAATAAAAGAATATAAATATTTGAATAAAATTTAGAGATTTTGAAACTTACACTATGACCATTTCACAAAGATTTAACAATAAAAATATAAATATTTGAATAATATCAAAAAGAATTTTAAAAACTCGCATTTTGGCCATTTTACATAGATATTACAATCAAAAAAATATAAATATTTGAATAAATTTAAAGAATTTCAAAACTCACACTTTGACAACAGTTAATAGACTGTGTCCAAAAAAACTGCACATGTGTAATAGGGGTCTAAAAATAACACTTTGACCATTTCATTTGAGTTTTATTAGACTGTGTCCAAAATAATACACATGTATAAAAGGTTAGTTTGAATAGTAAGTTTGCTTGACCCAAGGATTTCTTTAACAGAAGGAACAAGGGATTAAAGTAATTAGTTCATGAGATTAACTTATTAGAATGACAATGTCTATCTTTGAGCTTCAACTCTTAAGTACTGTTAAAATCAAGGACATGACTAGTTTAGTAGTGGCATGGATTATTTTCTGAAAAAAAACCAACAACAATAGGATTGGATAAAATCCAACTAATATGGTGAGTGAATATTTTGAAAAATTCTTTCTATCTTTAGTTTTTTCTGACCTTAATTAACCTTATGTTAACATATCTGCAGTAGACCATGTCAGGTGATGTATTTGGTCGTGTGCATTCATGACATCTTATATTAGGTAGCCCAGTCGCTAGAGCACTTGCCTATAGTGGGGGAGGTTCTGGGTTCTATCCTCATTCTGACCCTGTATTTTCAGCTCACCTGACCACAGGTCATGTGAGCTCATGGCATAACACAGTGTGTGTGTGTTGTTAGCACCTGATTTTTAACTTCTTCTCAGAAACTACTGGACAGATTTCAATGAAACTTGGACAGAAGTATCCATGGGTCTCTGCAATTCGGATTTGTTTGTGGTGTTGTCATGGCTACCAAAACTAGGTCAAGGTGACCTAGGTGTGCAAAAATCTTAAAAATTCTTCTTCAACACCATCAATTGTAGAAGGAAATCTGATGTCTAGGGTCTTAAACCTATGGTTTGTTGATTTCATTAAATTCAAACAAAATGGTCTATGCTTTTTTGTGTTAAATGTTTAAATTTTAAAATAGTTTCAAATTGTTATATCTCGACTATTTGAATAGATAAAGACATGGGCTTTCCAGTTTTTGCATATTGTGAAATCTGACCCTATTGGCATTTTAACTGTATTTTAACATTACAATATTTGAAACTTGCATGGCTGTAATCAGTTTGAAGTCCACTGAACCAATTTTCCGGTATATGGATATATAATAACACCATACTTATTTGTCACATTATGATCATGAACACTAGTGTTGATCATGTTTAATTTGTATTTGACCTGACATAAAAGGTCAAGTTACCAGGTGGTTTTTGTTGGTGACCCCATAATCATCTGGATGAACACTAAAATCAGTGCTTCATATTTAATTTGTATTTGACCTGTCATAAAAGGTCAAGTTACCAGGTAATTTTTGTTGGTGACCCCATGATCATCTGGATGAACACTGTAAAATCAGTGTTGATCATATTTAATTTGTATTTGACCTCACATAAAAGGTGAAGTAACCAGATGATTTTTGTTGGTGACACCATAATCAATAAAATCAGTACCTAATTATCATATTTAATTTGTATTTGACCTTTCGTAAAAGGTCAAGTTTCCAGGTGATTTTTGTTGATTTTATTTTTATTTGTGTGAAGTAGAATAAAAAGTTTTATTATGTTTCCATTATTTATGAATATATATACTTATATATAAACAAACAACATAGACCTGTCTGCTTGACCTTTAATTTAAATTATTTTTTGTGGACCAGTACTTTTTATTTATGTATAGGGAACACAGGTGATTTTGTTTACATCATGGGGAACATGCAACCTTTATATCAGGTATATTTTAACTGCCAATCCTAACACTACCCATGTATTGATGGATCATTGTAAATGAATATTCCTAATAAAAGGTCAAGCAGACAGGTCAATGTTGGTTTCAAGTACAATCTGATACTGGTAGTAATTATTTACTGCAGTAGTTTATGATACAGGCAAACAACAATGACCTGTCTGTTTGACCTTTAATTTAAATATTTATTACGGGTCAGCACATTCATATATTGGAAACACAGGTGTTCTTGTACATCATGGGACACATGTATAGTTTATGTACAAGATGTGAATCCTAACACTACCCATGTATTGGGTGGATTATCGTATATGAATATTCCTAATGAAAGGTCAAGCGGACAAGTCATTGTTGTTACATTGTATGTATAAGGAATTATTCAAGAGATTGTTCCTACTGTCTGATCATAACTGAATATTTTATTATTTTGAAAATTTTAATCGTTAAAATTTAACATAGGTAAGTCCTATAAATTTAATGATGGCGGATATCTAGATAAAATTTTTAATAATTTTTTTTTTTAAATTAAAATAACAAAATTTTAGCGTTTTAAATGATCAAATTTATAAAAATATGACATAACATCTTAAATAGCTCAGTTAGAAGCACATGTAATTTTTTTTATTTTCATTTTTATGGAAGGTTTTTTAAATTGACTAAATGTCAACTGAATTGACGTTAGTTTATCTAAAAATATATAATTTATATGCAGTGATTTTGTTACGTTTCTTAAAAAACAACCTACTTTTCTGCCTTCAAATTTCTGAAAAATTTCTTTTCTGAAATATAGCAAACTGCATTATGACAAGCAATTATGTAGGGTCCTCATTGCTGTAGTGAAATATGAATTTTGTTGGTAATTAACGTCAACTAGATTTATTTCTTATGTATCTCTATAGTTTTGAGAATTTTAGAGGTAAAATTTGGAAATTTTAATCAATTTATCACAGGGGAAACTGTTGAATCTGCCTTAAAGGCCACCTTTATATAAGGGCTACCTGCTTTGAAAGGCCAGTCAAATTTTATCCTAATTGCTCTTTATTCATGTTATTTGAACCTGTATATAAGGACCACCTGTTCATAAAGACCACTTTTACTGGTTCTCCCTGTGGTGACCTTTATAGACAAGATTGACTGTATCTAAATTAATTAGTAAATTTAGGCAAACAAAATTTTGGACCAACAGTGTGCCATTATTCCAGAATTGAACTATAAAAAAAGTTGGGGTATAAAAAGTTGGGGTCCTTTCCATTGACTCACCCCTCAACTGTCTTCATGGCTTATTTGTCAGATTGAAAATGACTTCCAAGTACATGTATATAATTTTTCAATTTTGGGAATAGGAAGAAGTGGCTAGTAGCAGTCAAATAGGGAAGATGTCCCGGTACTAATTCATACCTGTTTAGCTCTACAGCATCCATTGCAACTTTGCAAGTGTGGACTCTTGCATTGTCTTGTTGCATCAAAATACCTTAATAGTGTTTACCTAGGTGCTTTTCAAGGATGATCGTTCTGAAATGGTCTTGCAAGTTTGCACAGTACACACCAGTTATTGTACTTCTTGTGGATAAAGAGGCTAACACGATAACACATTTTTTGTTCCAAAATATTGTGGCCATCACCTTGCCAGCAATAATGTTTGTGTTTTGAACTTCTTTGGCCTCAGAGACCCAGGCCCTACCCACTGATGACTTTGAGCATTATTCTCTGACTCATAATATTGAACCCAAGTCTCATCTACAGTCACCAGACTCAAATCACCTTATGAACTAAAATGCTTCAACAAGGCATTGCATACTGATGCTCTGTTTCCATTTGCTCATCATTAAGAGATATGGGGACCTATGAGGTTGTTGGCTTTTGCATACTGAAACAATCATGTAAGATTGTTAAAACACTACCATATGAAATGCCTAAATGCCTGTGTTATTTTTTCTACCTGAATTCACCTATCAGAATATACCAGATCTCAAACTTTGCTACATATTTCTTTGACAGGTGGCATCCAGTGAGTGTCAAGAACTGGATTGATCTTCTAAAGACGTTCTATCTGAGCATAAGATGGTACAGAAAACCTGTAAACATCTGCTCACCCCCCTTGTATTTTCTTGCCTGTTTTATTTTTGAAATACAAGTACCGAATTACAGCATGGTACTCAACTTTAGATGAAAAGCATTGCATCATTAGTCATTTTTGACATTCAATATCTTTTTAAGGATTTGCTCCATACGTGTGCAATTTTGTATCCAAGTATAAACATTATTGAAACAAAGCACAAAAATTATGACCATATCGGACAATTGAAAAAGCGATACGCTGGTTACTTATTGACTCGACCTCATAGTTTTATATCATAACGAAGCATGATGTACTCAGAATTTCTACTCATAAGAAAATTAAATTTTATAGACTACCTATTTTGATATGAAACTCATTAGAATAAATATTAAATCACCCTATTTAAATCATACCCATTATAATTTTACCCATGATAATTACAGATGAACCCACTTAGTATACTATAATTATACCCATTAAAATTGTACCCATGATTATTACCTATGAATCTACTTAACCTATTATAATTGAACCCATTATTATTGTACCCATGATAATTAACAGTACCTGTGAACTACTTTAAATAACTTATTATATATAAGGGTTTGAATTGCATTCAATAGTTAAGGTAAAGGAATCATATATTTTTATTTAAGGGTGTTTATTTTTCAAATAAAAACCTCAATGTCCAGTGCCTCATATACATGTACAAGTAAGGTGATATTTGTACATTTAGTTTAACTGGTTTGCCGGTAAATGGTTATTTACGGTTATTTTACGTTATTTACATAAAAAGGAATTGAATACTGTAAATCATAAAATTTTCACTTTCATTTTCTTTACCCTGTAACAACTATAGTAGCTCAGTTGGAAGAGTGTTCGCTTCATGTGGGAGGACATGGGTACGACCCTGGCTCAGGGTCTGAACAAGACTTGAAAATAGGTAGTGACTGTTTTTTGCAAAGCACTCAACATTTAGAAATGAAAGTACAAGGGGGTCCTTCCAAAGAGACCTAATAACTAATGGCTTGTGTCATGGCAGGCATTGCATGTTCAAGAACTCTCATGCATATTGCCCTGAGCACATTGCTTTCTTACATTTTTTACATTTCACCTATATTTGGTGACATCTCGATGTAAGTGAAATATTCTTGATTTGGACATAACAACCCCAATTAATCAATCATTCAATCTTTTCATATAAATTTACAAGTGTAACATGATTTTAAAACTTTTGCAAATATTTCATTCTAATATTATGTTCTAACAGTTGCACTGATTCAGAAGTTACAACCACAAATAAAAGTACTCTAATAAATTGCAATTTCACTTAAAATTAACTGACAGAAAAATTTCCCCATTAACAGTATATTTGTACATTTGATACTGTTAGATCATTCGGGGGAAGTCCGAAATGGCCTTTATAGAAAGGTGGCCTTTATATAGTGGTTTTAAAATCATAATTTGATTTGCACAGATGATACGAAATATGTAAATTGTAGTTAAATTTTAGAGGTTCTTTTCTTGCAAAAGGAAGTATTTTTATTTTATTTTTCTTTCAAATTTTTAGCTCACCTGAGCCAAAGGCTCAGATGAGCTATTGCAATCTATCACCGTCCGTCGTGCGTCGTGCATCGTGCGTCGTCCGTCGTGCGTAAACTTTACATTTTAATCTTCTCCTCCAAAACTACCGGGCCATATTTGATGAAACTTGGTGATTATCATGCCTAGGTAACAGCCTTTCAAAATTGTGTTCGGGGTTTGGCCACGCCCAATAAGATGGCCGCTGTTACTAAAAAAGCAAAAAGACAAAAAAATCTTCTTCTCTGAAACCAAAAGGTGCAGGCAAATTTTGATTGGATATTTGGATTCAGCATACCTGGGAACATTAAAATTGTGTTTTTCATGAAAATTAGACGAAAAATAGGTTACACGTTTTTTGCGTAAAATTACATAATTTTTAAAATGAGACATTTATTGTTATAACTTCATGACGGCTGAAGATAGTTGTATGGAGTTTTCACTGTTGATCTTGTCTTGCAATTTTCTTCCAATTGATGTCAAGGTCGAAGGTCAAGGTCATGTCCCAGTTTTTGACCTTTGATAAAAAAATGCTATTTTTTTTAATATTTCTTGTGATAATGGCATAGGATTTTCAGTTATTTGTAGTATTGACATGACGATCATTTTGATACATAGATCAGGGTCATAGGTTCAAAGGTCAAGGTCACAGATGTCCAAGAATACCAAAATAGTTAATTATCTGCAAAACTATGAATTTTTTGTATAGGCATGTATATCAGATTATTGTAGGTAATGGCGCAATGGTCATTTTGATATATGAATAAAGGTCATGGGTTCTAAGGTCAAGGTCACAGATGTAAACAAGTACTTAAATGGTTAATTATCTCAAAAACTATAAACTTTTTGTATAGGCATGTTTATTGGAATATTGTAGGTATTGGCCTAACAATCATTTTGATGTATAAATGAAGGTCATAGGTTCAAAGGTCAAGGTCATAGACGCAAACAAATACTTAAATGGTTAATTATCTCAAAAACTATAAACTTTTTGTATAGGCATGTATATTGGAATATTGTAGGTATTGGCCTAACGATCATTTTGATATATTAATGAAGGTCATAGGTTCAAAGGTCAAGGTCATAGAATTGAACAAATACTTAAATGGTTAATTATCTCAAAAACTATAAACTTTTTGTATAGGCATGTATATTGGAATATTGTAGGTATTGGCCTAATGATCATTTTGATATATGAGTGAAGGTCATAGGTTCAAAGATCAAGGTCATAGACCCGAACGAATACTTAAATGGTTAATTATCTCAAAAACTATAAACTTTTTGTATAGGCATATATATTGGAATATTGTAGGTATTGGCCTAACTGTCATTTTGGTATATGAATGAAGGTCATAGGTTCAAAGGTCAAGGTCATAGAATTGAACTAATACTTAAATGGTTAATTATCTCAAAAACTATAAACTTTTTGCATAGGCATGTATATTGGAATATTGTAGGTATTGGCCTAACGATCATTTTGATATATGAATGAAGGTCATAGGTTCATAGGTCAAGGTCATTGATGCAAACTAATACTTAAATGGTTAATTATCTCAAAAACTATCAACTTTTTGTATAGGCATGTATATTAGAATATTGTAGGCATTTGCACAACGATCATTTTGATATATGAATGAAGTTCATAGGTTTAAAGGTCAAGGTCATAGATGCAAACTAATACTTAAATGGTTAATTATCTCAGAAACTATAAACTTTTTGTATAGGGATGTATATAAGAATATTGTAGGTATTGGCCTATCGATCATTTTGATATATGAATGAAGGTCATAGGTTCAAAGGTCAAGGTCATTGATGCAAACTAATACTTAAATGGTTAATTATCTCAAAAACTATAAACTTTTTGTATAGGCATGTATATTGGAATAAGGTACGTATTGGCCTAACGATCATTTTGATATATGAATGAAGGTCATAGGTTCAAAGGTCAAGGTCATAGATGCGAACAAATACTTAAATGGTTAATTATCTCAAAAACTATAAACTTTTTGTATAGGCATGTATATCGGAATATTATAGGCATTTGCACAACAATCATTTTGATATATGAATGAAGGTCATAGGTTCAAAGGTCAAGGTCATAGATGAAAACGAATACTTAAATGGTTAATTATCTCAAAAACTATAAACTCTTTGTATAGGCATGTATATTGGAATATTGTAGGTATTGGCCTAATGGTCATTTTGATATATGAATGAAGGTCATAGGTTCAAAGGTCAAGGTCATAGAATTGAACGAATACTTAAATGGTTAATTATCTAAAAAACTATAAACTTTTTGTAACGGCATGTATATTGGAATATTGTAGGTATTGGCTTAACGATCATTTTGATATATGAATGAAGGTCATAGGTTCATAGGTCAAGGTCATTGATGCAAACTAATACTTAAATGGTTAATTATCTCAAAAACTATAAACTTTTTGTATAGGCATGTATATTGGAATAAGGTACGTATTGGCCTAACGATCATTTTGATATATGAATGAAGGTCATAGGTTCAAAGGTCAAGGTCATAGATGCGAACGAATACTTAAATGGTTAATTATCTCAAAAACTATAAACTTTTTGTATAGGCATGTATATCGGAATATTATAGGCATTTGCACAACAATCATTTTGATATATGAATGAAGGTCATAGGTTCAAAGGTCAAGGTCATAGATGAAAACGAATACTTAAATGGTTAATTATCTCAAAAACTATAAACTCTTTGTATAGGCATGTATATTGGAATATTGTAGGTATTGGCCTAATGATCATTTTGATATATGAGTGAAGGTCATAGGTTCAAAGGTCAAGGTCATAGAATTGAACGAATACTTAAATGGTTAATTATCTAAAAAACTATAAACTTTTTGTAAAGGCATGTATATTGGAATATTGTAGGTATTGGCTTAACGATCATTTTGATATATGAATGAAGGTCATAGGTTCAAAGGTCAAGGTCATAGACCCGAACGAATACTTAAATGGTTAATTATCTCAAAAACTATAAACTTTTTGTATAGGCATATATATTGGAATATTGTAGGTATTGGCCTAACTGTCATTTTGGTATATGAATGAAGGTCATAGGTTCAAAGGTCAAGGTCATAGAATTGAACAAATACTTATATGGGTAATTATCTCAAAAACTATAAACTTTTTGCATAGGCATGTATATTGGAATATTGTAGGTATTTGCCTAACGATCATTTTGATATATGAATGAAGGTCATAGGTTCAAAGGTCAAGGCCATAGCTGTGAACGAATATTGAAATGGTTAATTATCTCAAAAACTATAAACTTTTTGTATAGGCATGTATATTGGAATAAGGTACGTATTGGCCTAGCAATCATTTTGATATATGAATGAAGGTCATAGGTTCAAAGGTCAAGGTCATAGATGCGAACGAATACTTAAATGGTTAATTATCTCAAAAACTATAAACTTTTTGTATAGGCATGTATATCGGAATATTATAGGCATTTGCACAACAATCATTTTGATATATGAATGAAGGTCATAGGTTCAAAGGTCAAGGTCATAGATGAAAACGAATACTTAAATGGTTAATTATCTAAAAACTATAAACTCTTTGTATAGGCATGTATATTGGAATATTGTAGGTATTGGCCTAATGATCATTTTGATATATGAATGAAGGTCATAGGTTCAAAGGTCAAGGTCATAGAATTGAACGAATACTTAAATGGTTAATTATCTAAAAAACTATAAACTTTTTGTAAAGGCATGTATATTGGAATATTGTAGGTATTGGCTTAACGATCATTTTGATATATGAATGAAGGTCATAGGTTCAAAGGTCAAGGTCATAGACCCGAACGAATACTTAAATGGTTAATTATCTCAAAAACTATAAACTTTTTGTATAGGCATATATATTGGAATATTGTAGGTATTGGCCTAACTGTCATTTTGGTATATGAATGAAGGTCATAGGTTCAAAGGTCAAGGTCATAGAATTGAACAAATACTTATATGGGTAATTATCTCAAAAACTATAAACTTTTTGCATAGGCATGTATATTGGAATATTGTAGGTATTTGCCTAACGATCATTTTGATATATGAATGAAGGTCATAGGTTCAAAGGTCAAGGCCATAGCTGTGAACGAATATTGAAATGGTTAATTATCTCAAAAACTATAAACTTTTTGTATAGGCATGTATATTGGAATAAGGTACGTATTGGCCTAGCAATCATTTTGATATATGAATGAAGGTCATAGGTTCAAAGGTCAAGGTCATAGATGCGAACAAATACTTAAATGGTTAATTATCTCAAAAACTATAAACTTTTTGTATAGGCATGTATATCGGAATATTATAGGCATTTGCACAACAATCATTTTGATATATGAATGAAGGTCATAGGTTCAAAGGTCAAGGTCATAGATGAAAACGAATACTTAAATGGTTAATTATCTCAAAAACTATAAACTCTTTGTATAGGCATGTATATTGGAATATTGTAGGTATTGGCCTATCGATCATTTTGATATATGAATGAAGGTCATAGGTTCAAAGGTCAAGGTCATTGATGCAAACTAATACTTAAATGGTTAATTATCTAAAAAACTATAAACTTTTTGTAAAGGCATGTATATTGGAATATTGTAGGTATTGGCTTAACGATCATTTTGATATATGAATGAAGGTCATAGGTTCAAAGGTCAAGGTCATAGAATTGAACAAATACTTATATGGGTAATTATCTCAAAAACTATAAACTTTTTGCATAGGCATGTATATTGGAATATTGTAGGTATTTGCCTAACGATCATTTTGATATATGAATGAAGGTCATAGGTTCAAAGGTCAAGGCCATAGCTGTGAACGAATATTGAAATGGTTAATTATCTCAAAAACTATAAACTTTTTGTATAGGCATGTATATTGGAATAAGGTACGTATTGGCCTAGCAATCATTTTGATATATGAATGAAGGTCATAGGTTCAAAGGTCAAGGTCATAGATGCGAACGAATACTTAAATGGTTAATTATCTCAAAAACTATAAACTTTTTGTATAGGCATGTATATCGGAATATTATAGGCATTTGCACAACAATCATTTTGATATATGAATGAAGGTCATAGGTTCAAAGGTCAAGGTCATAGATGAAAACGAATACTTAAATGGTTAATTATCTCAAAAACTATAAACTCTTTGTATAGGCATGTATATTGGAATATTGTAGGTATTGGCCTAATGATCATTTTGATATATGAATGAAGGTCATAGGTTCAAAGGTCAAGGTCATAGAATTGAACGAATACTTAAATGGTTAATTATCTAAAAAACTATAAACTTTTTGTAAAGGCATGTATATTGGAATATTGTAGGTATTGGCTTAACGATCATTTTGATATATGAATGAAGGTCATAGGTTCAAAGGTCAAGGTCATAGACCCGAACGAATACTTAAATGGTTAATTATCTCAAAAACTATAAACTTTTTGTATAGGCATATATATTGGAATATTGTAGGTATTGGCCTAACTGTCATTTTGGTATATGAATGAAGGTCATAGGTTCAAAGGTCAAGGTCATAGAATTGAACAAATACTTAAATGGTTAATTATCTCAAAAACTATAAACTTTTTGCATAGGCATGTATATTGGAATATTGTAGGTATTTGCCTAACGATCATTTTGATATATGAATGAAGGTCATAGGTTCAAAGGTCAAGGCCATAGCTGTGAACGAATATTGAAATGGTTAATTATCTCAAAAACTATAAACTTTTTGTATAGGCATGTATATTAGAATATTGTAGGCATTTGCACAACAATCATTTTGATATATGAATGAAGTTCATAGGTTCAAAGGTCAAGGTCATAGATGAAAACGAATACTTAAATGGTTAATTATCTCAAAAACTATAAACTCTTTGTATAGGCATGTATATCGGAATATTATAGGCATTTGCACAACAATCATTTTGATATATGAATGAAGGTCATAGGTTCAAAGGTCAAGGTCATAGATGCGAACGAATACTTAAATGGTTAATTATCTCAAAAACTATAAACTTTTTGTATAGGCATGTATATCGGAATATTATAGGCATTTGCACAACAATCATTTTGATATATGAATGAAGGTCATAGGTTCAAAGGTCAAGGTCATAGATGAAAACGAATACTTAAATGGTTAATTATCTCAAAAACTATAAACTCTTTGTATAGGCATGTATATTGGAATATTGTAGGTATTGGCCTAATGATCATTTTGATATATGAATGAAGGTCATAGGTTCAAAGGTCAAGGTCATAGAATTGAACGAATACTTAAATGGTTAATTATCTAAAAAACTATAAACTTTTTGTAAAGGCATGTATATTGGAATATTGTAGGTATTGGCTTAACGATCATTTTGATATATGAATGAAGGTCATAGGTTCAAAGGTCAAGGTCATAGACCCGAACGAATACTTAAATGGTTAATTATCTCAAAAACTATAAACTTTTTGTATAGGCATATATATTGGAATATTGTAGGTATTGGCCTAACTGTCATTTTGGTATATGAATGAAGGTCATAGGTTCAAAGGTCAAGGTCATAGAATTGAACAAATACTTAAATGGTTAATTATCTCAAAACTATAAACTTTTTGCATAGGCATGTATATTGGAATATTGTAGGTATTTGCCTAACGATCATTTTGATATATGAATGAAGGTCATAGGTTCAAAGGTCAAGGCCATAGCTGTGAACGAATATTGAAATGGTTAATTATCTCAAAAACTATAAACTTTTTGTATAGGCATGTATATTAGAATATTGTAGGCATTTGCACAACAATCATTTTGATATATGAATGAAGTTCATAGGTTCAAAGGTCAAGGTAATAGATGCAAACTAATACTTAAATGGTTAATTATCTCAGAAACTATAAACTTTTTTGTATAGGGATGTATATTAGAATATTGTAGGTATTGGCCTATCGATCATTTTGATATATGAATGAAGGTCATAGGTTCAAAGGTCAAGGTCATTGATGCAAACTAATACTTAAATGGTTGATTATCTCAAAAACTATAAACTTTTTGTATAAGCATGTATATTGGAATAAGGTACGTATTGGCCTAACAATCATTTTGATATATGAATGAAGGTCATAGGTTCAAAGGTCAAGGTCATAGATGCGAACGAATACTTAAATGGTTAATTATCTCAAAAACTATAAACTTTTTGTATAGGCATGTATATCGGAATATTATAGGCATTTGCACAACAATCATTTTGATATATGAATGAAGGTCATAGGTTCAAAGGTCAAGGTCATAGATGAAAACGAATACTTAAATGGTTAATTATCTCAAAAACTATAAACTCTTTGTATAGGCATGTATATTGGAATATTGTAGGTATTGGCCTAACGATCATTTTGATATACAGATGTTTTAGCTGTTTATAAATAATATATTGTAGCTAGACTTTAAATATGTTATATATAGCATACTTATATAATAATTATTATAATTAATTTGCAAAAATACTTGCATATTATTGGCCCTTACTGCTGAAAATTTTGATATTCTTTTTTATTAATGTCATTGACCATTAAACCTCTGCATAAGATATGTACTCTTCCTCAGGTGAGCGCTAAGGCCCATGGGCCTCTTGTTAGTTTTCTTATAATTTATTTTTTTAAGATTTCCATTTAAGAACTGACTGTCATTTTTCCTAGGTCATCAAGTAATAAACCAGATTTTAAAACTGAAATTTGATGAACTGCGAAGTTTATTATTTTAAATTTTGAGATTGAAAACAGTATTTATTACTAAATTTTTAGATTGACTATGGTATTTATTTAATTTTTTATATGGTATTTATTTAACATTTAAATTTTTTACATTGATTATGGTATTTATTTATCATTTTAAATTCTAGATTGACTACGGTATTTATTTATTATGTTGATGGTTTATCTTATAAATTTTAAACGAACAAAAAATTAAAAGAAAAAATTATCATTAAAATGATCGTTAAATACATTAAATAGATATACAATTTTCTTCAATAAATAACATTGAGTATTGAATATTCTTGATATTGATCATTGATATTCTAGCTGCTTCAATGCTGTTTACCGGTAGTTCAAAATAAAAAAAACTGAAGACTTTTATGAATGAATCACAGTGTATAATAATGAAATTCATATGAACCATTGACAGTTCATTGAGTGACTAAGTCTGACTTTTATTGGGGAAGGATTGGTGTTAAAAGAAAGGTATGATGATTCGTCTCTCTCTTTATTTTATTATTTTTAACTGAAATTTTCATTTTTTGATCAAGGCAATTAATATATGACATAATACATGTACATATATTGTGTAATTCTTGATAACCTTGACCTTTATTTATCTAGTTTTTTGTTGTTTTGATTGCCTAAAATTACTTCCAAATATTTATAATAGCATCCATTTCCGTCTATGAAAGCTATTTCTCAACATTATTGTAAATTTGCTTCATATGTCTATGACCTTTTTGAACTGATGATTTTTTTCATCAATGGAAGTAGGGGGGGGGGGGTTAACCTGTCATCCCAGTCATTACTCACTCTTCATGCAATTTGTACCCTGAACACCCGGTATCATACTAGCATGAAGTGACCCCAAAACAATGTCATTTCTTAGATGTATGTAGTTTCCCCTGTAAATAACATCTATATAAAGACCACCTGTCCTTCTAGACAAATAATCATAAGTCCATTGTTTCATATTTCAGCTCTTTAAAATACAACCTGTCCATTAAGACCAGTGTTTTAAAGACACATTTTTTGTCATATTTCAACCTCAAAATTATGACAACCTGTTCATTAAGACCAATGTTTATAAGTCTATTTGTGTCATATTTCAACCTCTATATAAAGACCACCTGTCCATTAAGACAAGTGTTTTGAAGACCCATTTTTTGTATTTTAACCTCAATATTAAGACAACCTTTCCATTAAGACCAATGTTTATAAGTCTATTTGTTTCATATTTCAACCTCCAAATTAAGACAACCTGTCCGTTAAGACCAATGTTTATAAGTCTATTTGTTTCATATTTCAACCTCCAAAATAAGACAACCTGTCCATTAAGACAAGTGTTTTAAAAACCCATTTTTTCGTATTTCAACCTCCAAATTAAGACAACCTGTCCATTAAGACCAATGTTTATAAGTCTATTTGTTTCATATTTCAACCTCCAAATTAAGACAACCTGTCCATTAAGACCAGTGTTTATAAGTCTATTTGTTTCACATTTCAACCTCCAAATTAAGACAACCTGTCCATTAAGACCAGTGTTTAAAAGTCTATTTGTTTCACATTTCAACCTCAATATTAAGACAACCTGTCCATTAAGACCAATGTTTATAAGTCTATTTGTTTCATATTTCAACCTCCAAATTAAGACAACCTGTCAATTAAGACCTGTACTGAGGTCCAACTGCATTATATCTCGGCTAAAAATATCATCTTTATGAAGATGTCCTGTATATTAAGTTCATTAAAGTCCCATGGTTTAAAAATCTAAACACCACCTGTCTATAAGGTCCATATTTCTTACGTCCTATGGGTGGTCTTTATGTAATATAATATACTGTGAGAAAAAGACAACAGTACTCTATTAAAAAATTAAATCTACAGGTATGTAAAATGACAGCTTACACAAAAAGTATTAAATGAACCAAAATTATATATGTATTTGACAAGTAATGAATGGCAAATGTGTACCATTGTAGCCAGTTAGATTGTAGGGTCTGACTAAGATGTCTAGAATAAAATAAAAATTAACTTCTAATTTTTTTACAATTTTGTTGTTTTTTATACAGTCAAACCTGTCCTAAATACTACCTCTATTTAAAGACCACCTGCTTTTGAAGGCCAGAAAATGTTATCCCGGTTGCTCTTGAACATGTTATTTTAACCTGTATATAAGGACCACTTGCCCATAAAGGTCACATTTACTTGGTCCCTTGGATGGCCATTATAGAAAGGTTTGACCTGTACTCTGCTATCCTTAAAAATTTTCATCATAAAATAATTCACTCAGTCACTTGGTGGCAGTCTCTGGGTTTAATTCATTCCATATAGCTAAATTGATGATATACAGGGATTTTTCTGGGTATCCACAGGGTCCGGTAAAAGGACCCATTCCCAATGCAAAAAAAACATACATTTTTCCCAATTCTGTAGTAAAAAATCCCCAATTAGCTATGTTTATCAATTTTTTGAGAAAAAAAAATTTCACAAGATCATCAACATCATATTCGGAGGATATCTCGTTCTGACAATGATTTCAATCTATATTAACCCACATTTTGCTGGATGATTTACAAAGAGACAAAAGAGACAGCGCTATTTTGCTGTGAAGACCAGTATTCTAGTGGTCTAGAATTTCTAATATGTTGTGATTTTTCCCAAAATTACATTTTTTGTTGAGCATGTTCCCAATTTCATCCCAAGGTCCTTTTCCCAAAAAGGTCAGAAAAATTCCTGATATATTGATTTTTGAAGAAGCACATCCCCAGTGAAATAGCACCTAACTCCTATGGCAGGGTTAGCTTTGCCATTTGCCAATGAAGCCAATTGATATTTTTTGTAATTTGTGGTTTCAAAAATTAGATATTGACAAATACTTTTGTTCCAAATTTTTTATAAATTTCATTATGAGGCAGATAAAAAATAGATTTTTGTCACATTGAAATATGAAAAACAAAAGAAATGTTTTTGGCTACAACTTATTGAAAGCCAGGGCTAACCCTGCTATGAAAAATGGTAATTAATGTCATGCCATTCCATGATATCCACGGTGAGGCCTCAGTTGCCAAGTGGTCTAAAGGACATACAAGTTTACCGCTCACATGGCTTCTTGCCTCTTAGGTTAGAAAACACTCTGAAATATCCTAAAAAGAGAAAGTTTGTTAATTTGCTTTGAAAAAGTCAGTGGTTTTTCTCCAGGCACTCTGGTTTCTCCATCCAATAACTGACAATCTTGATATGAGTGAAAAAATCATCACTGGGGCTTAAAACATCATAACTTCACTCCATTTATTAAAAATTGTCTTTATCATTCTAAATCTATCTACATGTTACATTGCCCCATCAAAATTTGATGCTTGTGCAATGGCATGAACCAACCGTAAAAAGCAGCTAAGATGCAGTCTGAGACTAGATGTCAACTGGTATCAGAAACTTTAGTTGATGTAACCTTCCTGTAGCTCTTTACTACTGTCAAACCTGCCTTAAAGGTCATCTTTTTTTAAAGGAAAGTTACTACAATTGCTCTTCATGTCATTTGAACCTGTATATATAGTTTATTTTAACCTCTGTTTAAGGACCACCTGTCCATAAAGACAAAAATTTCATTCCAATTTCTCTTTAACATGTTATTTTAACATCTGTATAAGGACCACTTGTCGATAAATACCAGAAATTTTTTATCCTGATTGTTCTTAATTCATGTTAATATATGAATCTATTGTATTAGGACCACCTTGCCATAAATTCCAGGGGTGAGTAACTCAAGCTATCTTAGCAGTTACGAATACTCAACGCCTTTGTGTTATACAGGCATTAAGTGTTCATAACTGCTAAGAGAGCTTAGGAGTTACTCCCCCCTGGTTTACTTGTTTCCTAAGTCAGCCTTTGAAGGCAGGTTTGACTGTACTTAGATACAAAATTAAGATATTTTAAATATACAAGGGTGTATGTGTATATGCATGGTTATTGCCGTAATAATGTTAATAATGTTATTAATATTTATTTGTCGCCATTAAAATGTTATATTATTTATCATAATATTGCTGAATATATACAGTAAAATCTCGATTCATCGCCACCATTTGTTCAGTCAAGTTTTGGCGTTATAAAGGGGTTTGGCAATAAATTGGGGAGGCAGATAAAGAAAAATATAAACAAAATGGATTTTGAGACTTCAAAATAGTGTGGCGATAAGCGAGGTGGCAAAGTTATCGAGGGGCATTATAACGAGGTTATACTGTACATAGAAAATTATTTTAAACCCCGTTACCCTGGACCAGGTGGGATGTAGGGGTATTGTACTAAAAGCCTGGTCAAGTACTAAATAAAATCTCATATTATCTTATATATAAATATATACAAGGGTTTCTTAATAGTAATTGAAAGATATACATGTGATACCTGTTTTGGTATCAAGAAATGACTTTCACCTTTTATTTTTTTGTATTTTAAAAAAAAAACCAAATTAAATAAAAACCATTTCTATTCAGATGGAGAAAAATTATCAGTAAATATAAAACTTTTTCTATTTGTTTAAAATTTAATTCAAACTTGTACAACTAAGATAACTTGGAATTTAAATCTAAAAGTAATAAAATTTATTTTAAGAGAATATAAGTTGCACTTGTTTTGACATATGTATTTATATATATATATATTTTTAACTCACTGTATACACAGTTAAATTGTCTTTTGATTTTGATTTAGAAAAGGATATATTTTGTAAGGATATTTTAAGCAAAACAATCGAGGTAAATGCTTTGAACTGTTATTTTTTCATTGCTTCTTTACTGCTAGTTTTTTCTCATTTTCATAAACAAAAAACCACTTCCATACCAGTTTTTTTTTTAAATTTTTGTTGCTGAATTTATTATTTATATTTCTTCCTTTTTTGGTGACTTCGGTGGCTGAGTGATCTAAAGAGCATCCTTAAGGATCACAGTGGTTTACCTCTCGCTTCCTGGGTTCTAATCCCACTCAGGCAGATTCTTGCAGTGTGATAAAGTTTGTCAATTTCTTTCCCATGGCAGCTTTCTCCAGATAGTGGAGTAAACCAGGAGTGCCTGCATGGAGAAACCCATGGGCCCTTCACAAAGGGATCTGACAAGGATTTGTACTGAGTGGGTCCGAATCTATCTTAGGTGGTGATAGATGTTGTGGTTAGGTGTGCTTTAGATCTTGGCTGGGGGTAAGGTGGGGTGTAGTTCAGATCCTTATCTTATTACAATCTGTTTTTGCCTTACTACATTTAGAAAAAAAACTATTTTGCCAAACAGTTTATATAGTCCATTAAACCTATGACAGTTATACTAGCTGTTTGGAAAGTTTTCATAAAACTGATTTTTTTTAAATTCATTAAATTTTAAAAATTTAAGCAACAGATTTACTATACATTCAATCAGTAGGTCCATGTTTGGCAGTCTCCAGAGGTCCACATTTGGCTGTCAAACTGTCTATAAATGGCATGTTGAGTGACAGAATTAATATTTTCAAGAGCAGTTGGCATTTATAAACAGATTTAGACACCATGGCTCTAGAAAGACCAGCTAACATTTCCTGTAGAGTTGCTTGTGAGCATTCTCTTGGTTTCTATATACTGGTACTACAAATGTATATGGAATTTGGTTAAAGGTAATTCCGTAAATAACTTCAGGTGCAGTGAATGTCAAAGTATGCCATGATGTTCTATATCCAATGTTGGGAGGGGTTTTAGTGGGCAAGAGGTCTTAAGTGTGCTTACATACAAATCATATTGAATCTCATGAATGTCATAGTATGCCATGATGTTTTATATGTTGGGAGCGTTTTAGTGGGCAAGAGGTCTTAAGTGTGCTTACATACAGATCATATTGAATCTCATGAATGTCATAGTATGCCATGATGTTCTATATCCAATGTTGGGAGGGGTTTTAGTGGGCAAGAGGCCTTAAGTGTGCTTACATACAGATCATATTGAATCTCATCACCTAGGTTTAAATCGCACTCACAACAGATTCCTGTATAAAAAAATTTGTCAGTTCATTTGCCAAAGGTTGGTGTTCTTTTAGCACTATGGTTTACTCCACTATTCCTGACCTGGATGCCTTCATATATCTTGTGAAAGACTTACTTAACTTATGTCCATCTCTCCTTGTGGAGAATTGGGCCAGATATCTTTCTCCTCCAAGAATCTCTGTTGGCAGCTATTTTAGCAGCTTCACTCCATGTCCCAAGTCCAAATTCCGATCTTTCCCTTTTAACAGTCCTGCGCCAGGTCTCCTTTGTCCGCCCTCTTCTTCTCTTTCCTTCTGCTGGTGTCCATTGCAGAGCAATCCTTGGATATTCATCTGGCTTCTGTCTTATATGTGTCCAATCCATTTCCACCTCCGATGTTTAACAAGCTCGCTTATCTTTTTTGTTTGTGTTCTTTCTCTGATTTGTTCGTTTGTAATTTTTACAGGCCAGTATATTTTGAGGATTCTTCTGAGACATTTGTGATGGAAAGTGTCCAATGACTTTTCATCCCTGGTGGTCATTCTCCATGTCTCGAATCTTTACTGGGGCATAAATCACCCTTTCTCTATTCCAATCCATTCAGTGTCTAGTGGAAATAATACTGCTGCAGAAACATATTGTCATCAGTCATCAAAATATACAGGGATTAACATTATGGTCATTGATCAATGAAAGTGTTTATGGATTATTTGTATTTTAATAGGATCCAGATGACCCAGGAATGACCGGCACTAGTTATCTCTCGGACATGATGACTGTTGATAGTGCTGGAGAGAGTGATGAAAGTGATGAAGAAAATACAGACCGAGGAAACTGGAGTAG
The DNA here is from genome assembly GCA_021292105.1 of Anadara kagoshimensis. Lineage (NCBI taxonomy): Eukaryota > Metazoa > Mollusca > Bivalvia > Arcoida > Arcidae > Anadara > Anadara kagoshimensis. The sequence continues at coordinate 53,843,794 of CM037873.1, read as the reverse complement.
TCGTCTGGATTTTGTACTTTCTTGTTTAGGATATGTAGTAGGACTTGGAAATGTTTGGCGATTCCCGTTTCTTGTCTATCGGAACGGTGGAGGTATGTTATTTTGTACAGTCTTGTTTAGGATACATAGTGGGACTTGGAAATGTTTAGCAATTCCCATTTCTTGTCTATCTGAATGGTGGAGGTATGTTATGGTGTATATGTCCAAGTTAGAACCTGCTTTGGGACTTGAAAATATTCTGAGTTGGTTTTCATGTCCTGTCCATACTAAAGTTGTAAAAAGCTCATTACTAGAGTAGTCTTTCTGACGAGACTCAAAACCAAGGTCCCGTGTCTCAATGCACAAAGACACCTCTGTAGAGCTTGAAACAGAGTGGGACACATGTGGGCTGCTACAGAGGACACTTACAACTAGAAGAATTCGAAACAGACTGAGCAAGATAAGATGTTTTGTCACCCTTCAAAGAAATTTCCTGCATAGCGATTGGTTAACTTGCCGGGGTACATGGAACTATGTTCGGAAATCTGCCGGGGTACATGAACGCACGCAACGTTTAGCGGTAAAAGGGAAGTAACTCGTACATCGCTGACATCTAGTTACAGTAAACAAACATGGCGACAACATACGCAAGTCACACAAAATACGAAATGGAAGTTAAAAAAATCCAACTGAAAATCCAACCAAATACGCTTTGAAGGGTGACAAAAACGTTATACAGGGCTTTGGCAGGTTACACGGCCCCATGTACCCCGTCAAAGATAAATGTACCCTTCGCCTGCAGCTCAGGGTACATAAATCTTTGACGGGGTACATGGGGCTGTGTAACCTGCCAAAGCCCTGTATAACTTATAATATACATGTAATCATAGAGTACAGTAACTACAACTGTCTTTTAGAGCCAAATACTGGCTTTATCATGTTAATTGATACCTGGAATTGTTACTATATCTTCTTGTTTTTACAGGTGCTTTCTTCATTCCGTATTTTATCATGTTGCTGTTTTGTGGTATACCCCTTGTCTACATGGAGCTGTCGTTTGGCCAGTATGCCAGTCTAGGACCAGTCACTATTTGGAGAGCAGTACCATTATTTAAAGGTGACATTTAATTGCTTCAATTAAAATTTTTTAGTTAAGTTTTGTTTTCATATATATGATAATAAGTTAGAATCTAATTAAAAAAAATATTTTTGGTATTTAATTCCAAAATATATGTGGACCATTTTTAGCTGATTCCATAGGTACTGCTCCCAATTTCACAATTATTCCTTATTTTTTTATCTTCAATTTGGCAAAATTTTAATAATTTAGTTAATTACTAAGTTACTCAGGATTTAAGGTGTTATATTCGTTTTCATAATTCTTATGACTTTCATATTTAGTGTTGACAAAAATGATTATTCATGGTTCCAAAAATTTGCCAAATTTACTCAGTTTGAAAAATGAAAGTCACTTGGTCCTTCAGAAGAGACCTTGAAAACTGATGCTCTGAGTCATGGCAGACATGGCATACTGAGGATCCCTCCCAGCACATTGCCCCAAGTGCACTGCAAAGGTAAAAATTTCAACAACTTAAAATTCACCTGGTGATGTATTGACATAAGAAAAATTTTCTTGACAGGGATGTAAAACCCGATTCAATCAATCAATCTGGGAAAATGAAATAATGTGGAGTAATAATCTTTTACTGATCTAGCAAGATTCTCCCACTTATATTAAGGTTGTTGCATCAGAAGTGGGTTGGCAAAATGATGTCTATGTCCCAGTCAAGAATCCTTCACTTATATCGAAGCTTTCAATTCTTGATGGTGGAGGTAACCATAGTGACTGGAGAAATTTGCCAACTTTCAACTAGCAAATTAACAAACTTCTTACACTAGGATATGCTCTGAGAGGGGCTCAAACCTCATGAACCTAGGCATTAAGAGATGCTGTGATCCATAAGCATGCTCTTACCATTTGGCCACTAAGGCCCCTTTGTCACTTCAGAGGTGGTGGAAAAAAGGCAAAAAATTAGTCCTAAAGAAGACCATGGCTCTTCAGCAAGTGAACATCTGAGAACACTTACACAAGTATCTGCTTCAAATGAGGCTCAAACCTGTGCAGTGAGAGGTTCTGTGATCTGTAAATAGGCTGCAGACCACTTGGTCACTGAGGGTCTTTTAAGGTAGAAAATGATTTATAATTCAGCCTGGATATTATTTCTTAACTGTTGTTATACTTTTTTATAGGTATTGGTATATCAATGGTCCTAGCTTCAACTCTTGTTTCTGTTTACTACAATGTAGTAAATGCTTGGGCTTTTCATTATCTGTTTTCATCAATGGTGGATTCGTTGCCATGGTTACGCTGTGATAATACTTGGAATAATAAAGAAAGTAAGAATTATATACGTAATTATTTAAAAATGTTACTAAAATTGTAATTTTATTTGAATTTTTTTATTTTATCAAAATGGCAAAATGGACACAAAATTTTTAAGGAAAAAAAATTGTATTTTACAGTAAAATGTGTACCAAAAATATTTCAAGAATATGTGAACTTTTGTCCAAATACTGTAAACTGCCTCATAATAGAAAGGTCGGACCATTAAATGAATAAAATAAAACTGCTACTGTAGGAACCATTGTGAGTGTGACAGTGAAATACTCTTTATATCCATAGAAAATCAAATCAATTTGAATAAAGATCGATATTTTTCACTTACTTGTACCTAGTCGTAACAGGAAATCTGTATGCACATCCGCGATTAGCCCAAAATATATCTGCAAAGGGAAAAACATTGGTGCTATGGGGATTTAACATGTTGAAAAACCATGCAAATGATGGCTTCTGTTGCGCATATGACATAAAACATCACCAAGGACATCACTTCCGGTGTAAACATCGTCATTTTCACATATGTAAAATCCCCATATCGCCAACATTTTTCCTTTTTACAGACATACGCTATGACAATCGCAGATGCGCATACAGATTTCCTGTTACGACTAGGTACAAGTAAGTGAAAAATATCAAACTTTATTTAAATTTATTTGATTTTCTATGGATATAAAGAGAATTTCACTGTCACAGTGGTTCCTACAGTAATCTTTACTGTTTGTAGTATGCCAAAAATTGTTTCTAGTATAGTGTGTTTCTTAAAATTTTGTTTTAGCCTGGTTCTTTTGATTCTGACCAAAACCAGACCCAATGCAAAAATAGTATTTTGAAACCAGAAACTTGAACAAAAACCTGAATTTAAACCTAGACTAGAACTGTAAAAACCCCATACCTGTAATGCATATTTAAACCTAGGCTAAAACATTCCATACAGAAATCTGCAGACCTGTCCATGCATGTACATCTCTAACACATTATTATTTTGTTTTTAGGTTGTAGTGAAAATAAATTTAAAATAGAAAACTGTTCACAAGTTAATCTGACCTATATAGAATCAGAGAAGTTCGTGAATCACTCCTGCTATGAAACTTTGTCTTCATGTACACAAGTCAATAATACTCCAGATGTTTCCTCGTGTATATGGGAACTCCAGAAGACATTCGGAGACCAGGTCCTGTTAGATTTCCACTCTCATAAACAAAATCTTACCAGTCCCAGTGAAGAATATTTTTAGTAAGTATACTTTATTAATTAAACCAGGACATAACATAATTTGTGTAGCAAATTATGCTTCATGCAAAATATCCAAATTTTTAATTTTTCTAAACCAATAAGAAAAATTCATTTGATTTCTATATTAAATTTAATTTCTTGCTGTTTATTGTTTTGGACTCTTATTTGAGACCAGTTGTTATTACAGGTATATGTACCTTTGCTAAAATGATGTCACTCATTTCTTGCTTACCTATATACAGATGACATTATTGATTGGCTGTTCTAGTGATTGGAATGCATGCAGTTCAAAACATTTCAATTTATTTCTGGATTAAAAAAAACAAATAGGATTTTTTATTAAAAATGTGAAATGTAAGAACGACCATTTAACTGTCACCAACATTGATGGGGGATGAGCATATCATTAACCCAAATTAGTTTGCTCATTTTCCTGGGAGTTATGGCCCTTTGAACATAAGTGCAAATCACCAAAAAGGTACCTACTAGCAGGGAATCCTAATTCACTGAATTTACTTGTTGTTGTTTTATTTTCAGCAACCGTGTGTTACATAGGTCGGGAAACCTGTCACACCTGGGTGACATTCAGTGGGAACTTGCTCTTTGTTTACTCTTAAGTTGGTTTATTGTTTTTGTTTGTCTTGTTAAAGGAATACGATTTTCAGGAAAGGTAAGTGGTGTTTAGATAGATAGACAATTGTTCTTTCTCTCTCTCTCTCTCTCACACACACACACACCACACACACACACACACACACAGTAATACATGCTTATGACACCTTTTTTGTACAACTTGAAAACCATGATACTTGCTAACAAGTTTGTAGATTTTTACATGAAATTTTTCAAAATTCAGAAGACAGATAAAAGCGTTTCGATAAATTCAGACACTAATTTTAGTGAGAAAATAATTCAAAATGAATTCAGAAATTTTTATGAAATATTCAGACAAAGTTCAGAATTTGAACAACAGTTACATCACAAATACCTCAATTAATGCCATTTTCACAAAAGATGTTTACTTATGAGATTCATCCAATGAAAATCAAAGTTTGGGTATCACATGGTATTTTACTGAATTTTTTCCTTGTTTATTTTTCAGGTTGCTTACTTTGTTGTATTTTTTCCATTTTTAATCATTCTGGCTTTGTTAATAAGAGCTGTAATGATGGAAGGAAACATGGAAGGAATTCGATTTTATACTACGCCAAAATGGGAAAAATTGTCAGATCCACATGTATGGGCCGATGCAGCAGTCCAGGTCTTCTTTTCACTATCTGCCTGTATGGGTGGACTAACAACTTTATCAAGTTATAATAAATTCCATAATAATATTTACAGGTACTTGTTGCAATAATACATGTATATCTATAGTTAAAAGCATGGTCCCTCCAAGTCAAGGAATAAGTCGTGGTCAGGGACTTTAAAAAATGTCAAGGAATTTGAAAAATTAAAGAATTGTCGAGGAATTTCGTTCTCAAGAGTTGTGTAGTAAAAATGGTAAATTTAAATTTTGACTTGATATTTATTTTTTAATTTTATTTATTTATTTATTTATTATTTTTTTTTTTTTTGGACACATTTTTGACTCAACTAATATAGAACACTATCAGGAACAAACTTTTTCTCAACATTTTCTGTGTCATAATAATCAGTAATCATACAAAGTAAGAATTTTGTGTAATCTGTTTTGTACTCAAGCCATTAACACGGCTGACCACTGCAGTAGCTCAGTTGGTAGATAGCTCGCTTTGTAAGTGAGAGGTTGGGGTTTCAAACCCTGACCGGGTCTGACCCAAGACTTGAAAGAGGGTAGTGACTGTTCTTTCCTCACGCACTCTTCATTTAAGGATTGAATGTCAGTTTGAATGCTGTCATCGAGGTATGACTGCATCAGCTCACGTTCAAAGTAAATGAATCGCGAAGCGAAGCGATTCATGTTAACTTTGAACGTGAGCTGATGCAGTCATACCTCGATGACAGCATTCAAACTGACATTCAATCCTTATGTTTACATTATTTTTACCCACAAAAAGGTATTACTAATTTTCCGAAAGTCGGTGTATTAATGTGGTTGGAACACTTAAAGCGAGATAACTCTTATTGTAGAACCATATAAAGAGAACAGCCATGTTGATTTGTCTCGTTGCTTGGCGATCGTAAAATATAGTTCCGTAAAACACATTTGAAAATTAAATTCTATTTCTTCTTTTTTCACTAAACAATAATCTGTTTGGTAAGATATTACTATGAATATAATTATTTAGTCGAACAACTAACAGTTGTTTACAATTTAAATGTGGTGTCCTCGGACTCACTATTTTATTCACTTCGTATCTTTATAGGCCATGGGAAATGGTCATTAATCATTAAAAAATTATTTTGATATAAAAAGACAACAAATATTAGTTTTATTATTCTTTTTTATTTTCAAATCATTTTTAAAATTGGTGCAGTATATGACAAATTTCTACGTTTGTTACCTCTCGTAAAGAGCGTCCCTGCAGTCGCCGGATAGATTTATGAATGAACCCGCAGGAAATTATGAATGAATAAGTAGTTCCTTGGTGGTATGTATTCCTCCGCTGTACATCGAAAGCGGATTGGCTAAAGATATTAACTGACGTATCGCTTTACACAGAGTGCGTGACACACTGCTGTCATCGAAAAATTAACGCAATGGTTCAAAGAGATTCAAATAAGGCAATGCATTTGTAATGTAAACATTTCAAATTGAAAGTCACGGTTCTTTCGGATGAGAATTAAAAAAATAAAGAGTCTCGTGTTATGATAATCATGGCATAATAAAGAACCCTGCTTTATAATGCCATAAGCACAATGCACAGGTTAAATTTCTGCACTTTTGTCTATAACTGGCGACGTTTCAACATAAGTAAACTATTCTTGACTGGGATGTAAAACATCACTACTCAACTCAACTCCTTCAACAGTGCCAAAAACCTGTTTAAGATATGACCAAATTGGATTGTAAACCAGTGGAACCCATTGAATGAGATTCGCCAGTGTACCATATTTGTGCAGAACATTTTGAAAAAAAAATTGTATATATATATCTAAATCACTCATTTTTTGTCTCAATTTTGCTATTGTGGATATAGGAATCTTAAATGTACATCAGCATCATCAAGTCATCAAAATAAATATATAACAAAGTCCCGTCAAACAGAAACCACAAGTTTATAACACTACAAAATGGTATTTTTTCTAAGAACTAATTCCAAAAACCACGAAAATTGGACACCACGAAAATTAGTAATAAGGAAATTAACAGTATACAGTAGAATAGAATTGGTAGATTACATATGAAAGTACTTCACTTTTACGTTTAATGTTTATGACATAAAGATGGATGTTCATATATTTCAGTGATGCAGTGTTAATCTGTCTTGGTGATACTTTGATGAGTGTTCTTGCTGGTTTTTCTGTTTTTGCAATGATGGGAGTGCTAGCTAAAGAACTTAATACTTCATTAGAAAACGTCATACTGTCAGGTAATTTTATATTCAAAGTGTAGGGGAGATATGGACTTTTACACTCCAATCAAGATTACTTCTCTTACAACCAGGCTTTTAGTTCTGAGATGGTAGAGGAAACAGGAGTGTTCCCTTTTTCCTCCAAAAATCACAAGTCTTTTGGTCTTTCTGGCACAAGATTCTGTTCTCAGTAGGATTTAAAACTAAGTTTGAGAGATACTGTAATCCACAGTGATGGAGTGAACTGAATTGGATTAACAGTTTTTTATTCCGGCGTCAAGATAACTTCACTTGTAAAGATTAAGACAGCTGATTCTAATATGGTAGAGAAAAACAATTGACATTCAGCAAGACATTTGACAAACCATTTTTCTAGATAACCTGAGGCACTGTGAGTTTAGATAAGATGAACTGTTAGATGCAAAGAAGATCATGCAAGTTGTCTCCCTTTGTACCAATTAGTAACATTATAGATTGATTGGGTTTGTCATGATCAAGAATATTTTACTTATATCATCAGCTTTGAGTGAAATAGAAGAAATCTTGACCTTTTTAGTGCACCCAGAGCAATGTGCAGGGAGGGTTCTTGGTTCTCAATTGACATTTCGCCGACCAAGCCCACAATGTTCCAACACTTGCTGCCATCCCAGTACCAAAGCCACACCTGTCTTGACAAGAGGCACTGGTTTTTAAAGTCTATTACTAAAGACCTGGGGTCTTTTATTTCTAATTGCTTGGCCAAAGAACAGTCAATACCCTTGTCGGATTTGAACCCTCAACCTCCCAAATATGAAGCAAGCACTCTATCAACTGAACTTCCATAGCATAGTGATCAACAGTAGTTTAGAGTGCACTTATGTAATTGTGTAATGCATCCAAGTGAATTTTTTTCACTCATATTGGTCCACTAGTCTGTTTTGGGATGATGAAGAAAACCAGAATGTCTGGAGAAAACTACAAACTTTCCAGAACAAGCAAACTGGCCAAATTTCGGCCCGAGTGTGATTTTCAGATTTTGGAGCAGTGAAACCCTTTGATATAATTCACCGAACTATAATTGTATTTTTGTGAAAGCAAATTTTAGCTTAGTTCTTCGTGTTTTTTAATAAGTTTTTACTAAAATCTTATATATATTAATATTTTTCAGAAATTGGCTTGACGTTTATAGTAAACCCAGCGGCCATGTCATATTTTCCGATAGCACCTCTGTGGTCCATTTTATTTTTTGCAATGATAGTTATGTTAGGACTAAGTACACAGTTTGTAAACATCGAAGTCATAATTACAGCAGTAGTGGACGAGAACTTTAAAATTCTAAAAAGAAGACGAATATTGGTATTATTTTTAGTGTGTTTGACATTGTATTTACTGGGTCTACCTCTAACTGCACAGGTAAGCACTATTACAGGGGGTCAAAATTCCCTGGTCCGAGGTCCGGGACCTTTTGATTTTACAGTGGGACCTTTATTATTTACCCTGTAAAAGTTTGAGGATCAGTCATTTTTTACCCAAAACCCTACCTATTTTCAGCTTGTTCTATCTCACACTGTAAGCATTATTACATGGGTTCAAAATTCCCTTGGACCAAGGTCCAGACCTTTTTGATTTTACAGTAGGACCTTTAGTATTTACCCTGTGAAAGTTTGAAGATCAGTCATTTTTTACCCAGTATCCTACCAATTTTCAGATAGTTCTACCTCTAAATACAAATAACAATTGACGTATCACCAACAATGCCTTTTATGTTCCGACACTGGCTGCCATCATGCAGTATCACAGCAACTTATGACATACTAGTGACAGTGATGTCATTAAGTGACACAATTCAGGCCGTGTTTCATTCTTTTTGTGTGTAATTAAAGCATGCCAGGTCTTTGTCGGAACATTGTGGGTGTGGCTGGCAATCCGTCAATCATTTAGATACATGTGCACTATATTGTGTATCAACATTATTGCACACTAACCTTTCATTATCGCTATGGAACTCTTAAAAAGTCAATGTGGGACCTGCCAAAATAAAGACAAAAGATCCTGAATCTTTCATTACAAAACATAATTTTGAAACCCCTGTATTATATTTATTAAAGAAATTGATTGAATGTGAAAAGCTAACTATTAGTATAGTCTTTCGGATGAGACTCAAAACCAAGGTCCCTTGTCTCAGTGCATGCTAAAGACACCTCTGTATAGATCGAAAAAAAAAAGATGCTTACAACTGAAAAGTGGTTGAAACAGTCCAGTGATCTTGATTGCTTAGAATTACTACTGAATAAAAGTAATTTTCCCTAGTGAAAAATGACAAAAATTTCTTTAGCATGTCATGCCTACTTTGACCAGAATGTCAGTTTTTAAGTTCTATAACTTTTATTTCTAAATGTATATGTATGGAAGATGAAAATAAACAAGTCTAGACTTTGAGCTACTAAAGCCACTGTATGAATCACTCTGTTTGTGACAGTGAAATTCTCTTTATATCCATAGAAAATCAAATAAAATTGAATAAAGATTGATATTTTTCACTTACTTGTACCAAGTCGTAACAGGAAATCTGTATGCGCATCAGCGATTGTCATAAAGTATATCTGTAGACAGGAAAATGTTGGCGGTATGGGGATTTTACATGGCAAAAACGGCACCGGAAGTGATGTCCTTGGTGAGGTTTTACGTCATATGCACAACAGAATCCACCATTTGCCTGGTTTTTCAACATGTTAAATCCCCATAGCATCAATGTTCTACCCTGTGCAGATATATTCTGCACTAATGGCAGATGCGCATCAGATTTCCTGTTTCGACTAGGTACAAGTAAGTGAAAAATATCGATCTTTATTCAAATTTATTTGAACAAACAGAGTGGTTCCTATTAGTACTGATTGTTACGACATTTTTGTTTTTATTTCAGGGAGGGATGTATGTTTTAGAGTTAATGGATCAGTATGTATCTGGTTTTCCTATCATGATAAATGGAATATTTATGTGTATTGCCATTGGCTGGGTGTACGGAGTACGGACATTTTCCGGAGATATCAAGCAGATGATTGGTCACCATGTGGGGTACATCTGGAGGGGACTATGGTGTATCGTTACTCCTGTAATCATATCAGTAAGTACCAGGACATTAATTTGGGTCCTGAAATGTGGACCTTGATCTTGGTACATAATTTGAAGGTTTTATCTCACCAAAATTGGTAATTGTCTGTTGTTTTTACCCCCATCAAACTTTTTAGCTCACCTGAGCCAAAGGCTCAGATGAGCTATTGCAATCTATCACCGTCCGTCGTCCGTCGTCTGTCGTGCATCGTGCGTCGTGTGTAAACTTTACATTTTAATCTTCTCCTCCAAAACTACTGGGCCATATTTGATGAAACTTGGTGATTATCATGCCTTGGTAACAGCCTTTCAAAATTGTGTTCGGGGTTTGGCCACGCCCAACAAGATGGCCGCTGTTACTAAAAATAGCAAAAAGACAAAAAAATCTTCTTCTCTGAAACCAAAAGGTGCAGGCAAATTTTGATTGGATATTTGGATACAGCATACCTAGGAACATTAAAATTGTGTTTTTCATGAAAATTAGACGAAAAATAGGTTACGCGTTTTTTTGTGTAAAATTACATAATTTTGAAAATGAGACATTTATTGTTATAACTTCATAACGGCTGAAGGTAATTGTATGGAATTTTCACTGTTGATCTTGTCTTGCAATTTTATTCCAATTGATGTCAAGGTCGAAGGTCAAGGTCATGTCCCAGTTTTTGACCTTTAATAAAAAATGCTAATTTTATAACATTTCTTGTGATAATGGCATAGGATTTTCAGTTATTTGTAGGTATTGACATGACGATCATTTTGATACAAGATCAGGGTCATGGGTTCAAAGGTCAAGGTCACAGATGTCCAAGAATACCAAAATAGTTAATTATCTGCAAAACTATGAATTTTTTGTATAGGCATGTATATCAGAATATTGTAGGTAATGGCACAATGTTCATTTTGATATATGAATAAAGGTCATGGGTTCAAAGGTCAAGGTCACAGATGTAAACAAGTACTGAAATGGTTAATTATCTCACAAACTATAAACTTTTTGTATAGGCATGTATATTAGAATATTGTAGGTATTGGCCTAACAATCATTTTGATATATGAATGAAGGTCATAGGTTCAAAGGTCAAGGTCATAGACCCAAACAAATACTTAAATGGTTAATTATCTCAAAAACTATAAACTTTTTGTATAGGCATGTATATAGGAATATTATAGGTATTGGCCTAATGATCATTTTGATATATGAATAAAGGTCATAGGTTCAAAGGTCAAGGTCATAGAATTGAACGAATACTTAAATGGTTAATTATCTTAAAAACTGTAAACTTTTTGTATAGGCATGAATATTGGAATATTGTAGATATTGGCCTAACGATTATTTTGATATATGAATGAAGGTCATAGGTTCAAAGGTCAAGGTCATAGCTGCGAACGAATATTTAAATGGTTAATTATCTCAAAAACTATCAACTTTTTGTATAGGCATGTATATTAGAATATTGTAGGCATTTGCACAACGATCATTTTGATATATGAATGAAGTTCATAGGTTCAAAGGTCAAGGTCATAGATGCAAACTAATACTTAAATGGTTAATTATCTCAGAAACTATAAACTTTTTGTATAGGCATGTATATTAGAATATTGTAGGTATTGGCCTATCGATCCTTTTGGTATATGAATGAAGGTCATAGGTTCAAAGGTCAAGGTCATAGATGCAAATGAATACTTAAATGGTTAATTATCTCAAAAACTATAAACTTTTTGTATAGGCATGTATATTGGAATAAGGTACTATTGGCCTAACGATCATTTTGATATATGAATGAAGGTCATAGGTTCAAAGGTCAAGGTCATAGACACGAACGATTACTTAAATGGTTAATTATCTCAAAAACTATAAACTTTTTGTATAGGCATGTATATTGGAATATTGTAGGCATTTGCACAACAATCATTTTGATATATGAATGAAGTTCATAGGTTCAAAGGTCAAGGTCATAGATGCAAACGAATACTTAAATGGTTAATTATCTTAAAAACTATAAACTCTTTGTGTAGGCATGTATATTGGAATATTGTAGGTATTGGCCTAATGCACATTTTAATATACAGATGTTTTAGCTGTTTATAAATAATATATTGTAGCTAGACTTTAAATATGTTATATATAGCACACTTATATAATAATTATTATAATAAATTTGCAAAAATACTTGCATATTATTGGCCCTTACTGCTGAAAATTTTGATATTCTCTTTTATTAATGTCATTGACCATTAAACCTCTGCATAAGATATGTACTCTTCCTCAGGTGAGCGTTAAGGCCCATGGGCCTCTTGTTTAATTTATTATTATTATTATTATTATAACATGTATTCTTAAAGTTTTCTTTGCATCACTCTTTTATCCTCAGATTCATAACATTTTGATTGCAGAAATAGAAATAGTGTGGAGTGACAGAATGGAGATGTGTACAGCAGTCAAGATTCTTTCACTTATATTGAGACACTTAGTTCAGGGATGGTGGAGGAAATTGGAAATTATATTTGTCTAGGAACTTGCAACATAAATATTTTTTTCAAAAATAAAAATGTATTGTGTTTTTTTTTTTTTTTAAACTTGAGAGTGTAAGTTTTTCCAGGAGTTTGTAACATAAATATTTTCACAAATACAAACTTATTGTGGTATTTTTGACATGGTACATTGATGAAAATAATTCCAGATATTGACTTTTAGTTTGTTTTGTATATTTCAGTTTATACTTGTCTTTTCTGGCATTAATTATCAGTCATTGTCCGACTCACACGGCCAAAATTTTTATCCTGACTGGGCAGATGGCGTTGGTTTTATCATCATGTTTATACCTGTCCTAGCAATACCTGTGTGGGCGGTGTATCAGCTGGCATCACTAGATGGGTCATTTTTGCAGGTGAGGTATAAATTATCCCCTACCTTTTGGCAAAAGAGAGGGATTTTAAATTCTAACTTGTGCTGTTCTTTTGTCCATCAGTCCGTCCAAACATTTCTTGTCTAGAGTAATTATCAAACACTATGAAGTGCTATTTTACGAAACTTGGTGCAAATTATGACCAGAGTAATTTTCTTCACTTAGATGTTCACAATTTATTGATGAATTATGCTTAAGAAAAGAAAAGAAATGAAAAAAGTCTATTTTTTGCTTTTGTTTGATTAGTTGGTATGACTAACAGTAATGTCTCCTCATGTAAAACTTAAGAGTTCTTACAAAATGCCAGAAATCATTGCAGTACAAAAAGGGAAAAGTACCGATTTGATTGGATAAGTGAAGTAGACTAAAGTCTTTAGTACACCTGCACCAAGGCCCCTTGTTTTGAATATAAAAATGCAAAATGTGGTAAAAGCATAATTTTCAAGATTAATACACATTTTTTAAGATAAAAACATAATTTTAAAAATAAAAACATATTTTTCAAGATAAAAACACAAAATATTATTATTATTTTTATTATTTTGTGTAAAAAAAGAAATTCAGCTTTAGCAGAGTGATGCTTTAACAATTTAATTTTGTGAAGGTAATTCCAGTCTGTAATGATATTGCAGAACTTAAACATGTATAATAATTTTGATATGGATAGCAGTTTATATATGTAAATAAATATATTACATGCATGACAGGTACAACTAGCTAAATAGGAAGTGCTTACGCTTCCAGAGCATGGGGTCTCACTTCCCTGATGGAAGTTCACATGTTTAACCTAATTTGCCAGCTACAAAGTTTATACTTTGCTTCTAGGATTGTGGTTTGGACATGGATTGGTATGTTTTTTTTATATATATTGACAGAGATTGAAAATGGCTTGCAGATCACAGTCAAACTGGGGCCCAGCATTGGAAAGAAACTGGAAGAACGTTGAATATTACCCTGCTGTAAATACCAACACATTAGCTGTTGACATAGAGCATTCTCCATTACATACAGTCACAGGTATGATGGTATACATTTGTCAGTTGTCGCCTTAAAAAATTATATACACCTGCTCAAAAAAGAGGGGGTACACTGGTTTACCTCTGTCCTTCCGTCTGTCCATCCATTCATCCATCCATCCATCCAAAATAAAGTCATACATCCTAACAGTTATCTCAGCAACTACTAAACACAGCCACTTGAAATGAAAGTTGCCATTCTTTTGGATGGCAACTTAAAATAAATGATGTTCTGTGTCACAGGAAGCATAGCACAATAAAGAACCCAGCTGTTATTATAATGCCATCAGCACAATGTATGGGTAAAATTTCTGCACCTTTGCCTATAGCTGGTGGCATCTCAATATAAGTGAAATATTCTTGACAGGGTCGTTAAACACCATTACTCAACTCAACTCAACTCATCAGTGCATGTTGTATCTTTTTGTGAAAGGAAATAATGAAGGGCCCTATCAACTCAGTTCAAACAGTCATTCCTTTGTCAAATTGATGATGTATGAAAGGGAAACTACCCTCATGAAAAAAGATGTTTAAAAAAAACCTTAGGAATTTTGTCTGAATTTCAGTATACTTGGATATTTTTTTTTTACATTTTCAGAAAGAATTCAGAATTTTTGGACAAAACTTAGAATATGAGATAAAAGTGTTCAGAAAAACTCAGAAACAAATTTTGGGTGTAAGGAAAGTTCAGAATGAATTAAGACATTTTCAGACAAAACTCAGATTTTTTTTTATTTTATAAGGGAAACTAATGTACTACACTTTCAGCTTTAAGACTAATAGAATTTACACCTGCCTTGTGATGATAAAGAATTCTCAACAGCCCTGGTTAATTTAGCATCTGTTCCTGAATTTTCCTATTTGTGCCATTACCAAACCATAGCATGTATTTCTGTTTCAGATCGTGTAGATTTTACAACTGTCGGTGTGCGTGTTCCGAGTCTTTCATCCCAAACCAGCCTCATATCAAAGCCATTATCACCAAAGAAACCACGAGACATGAGAGAACGAGCAATACTAAACCACGCCTACAGTAACCCTCAATGTCACATGTCGACAGGTACTAACATCACATTTTTATTATACCTTCTCTTAGTGATCCAGGGATGAAGATTAACAATTTTGAGTTGAGGGCCCTCAACCTCTACCTAAAGCCTGAAACACTGCTATGCATGTCAGAATATTGTCTACCCATAGCCTGCCACATAGATATACATGTACCGGTATGTGCCCATTACCAATGACCTGCAAAACAGACATATGTGTCCTCTACCTAAAGCCATACATGTCTTTAGCAGTGTGCAACACAAATGTGTCTTCTAGTAGTAGCCTGTCACATGGACACACACATATGTCCTTTCAATGAAACTGACAATTTTTTGTTTCAAGACTAAGAGATACCAGTATTAAAATATCTCTATTTGTAGAAACAAATTAATATTAACAACTGTGGTACTAGCTAAAAACATTTTTTTATAGAAAAACATCTATATTATATGACATTATTTAATTTTTCAGCTTCCATTGAAAAAATTACCAGTAATGTACAGTGTTCAGATGCAATCATAATGGATGCTGATTTAATTATAGTGCCAAGATGTCTGAAAAAAGTGGTAACTAAAGATGCAACTACGCAAACAGATTCCAGTTATTTTGCCAAAATGTCCAGACAAAGTGTAAATATACTTTTATTTATGCAAACAAAAAAGTTTTATGGTGTCGGTTAATATTTATATATATCAATTCTCATTTGTTCAAAGCATTTTGATTGGTCAGATCTTTTCTGTTAAGTTTGCATAAAAGGATCGACTCTCAGTGACGTCATCTCAGTATGGATGACGCTATATTATTGTTTAAATTGTTGAATTTCTATAAATTGAATTTTAAAGGAATATAAATATTTTTCATTTTGTTATGGAAGTATGAAAGAATTGGACAGTTTGCACACATTAAATATTCAGTGTGCAAATTGTTTAATTTTATACTTCCATAACAAAAAGAAAAATTAATTTCATTTCTATATTGAATCTGCAATTTGCAAAAAATTCATCAGATAAAAGAGTTTTTAGTTGAGTTATGGTGTTTTATGCCCCAGTCAAGATTCTTTCACTTATATCGAGCCAGTCAGTTCAGAGATGGTGGAGTGAAGTAATGGTGTTTTATGCCTCAGTCAAGATGCTTTCACTTATATCAAAGCAGTCATTTTGGATGCCCAAGTGTTTGTCTTCGGATGTTAGGAGGACAAATGCCCCACTGCAAGTAGCAAAAAGTACTAGTACTGCTTGGGCAACAGCAGTCCTACAGTCCAACTACTATTCTAACATGACCTGCCTTTTCCTTCATATAACAAACCAAATACCCATCGCTGTTCTGTTTTAATGACATACTCCCTTGCTTATCTAATGACGTCATGCTATGTATAGCGAAAAATGGTTTTGATGTAATTTTCATTCATAAAATCATTTATTTTAATGGAAGTAATCTCAACAGTTGAATTGTTTGAATGGACCTTTTTGCAAATAGATAGTAAATAAGAGTTCACAATGTTTATTTCAATACTTTTTATCTAAGTCATGTT
This sequence comes from Anadara kagoshimensis, assembly GCA_021292105.1. Classification (NCBI taxonomy): domain Eukaryota; kingdom Metazoa; phylum Mollusca; class Bivalvia; order Arcoida; family Arcidae; genus Anadara; species Anadara kagoshimensis. Next base: position 53,827,097 of record CM037873.1, on the reverse strand, counting down.
AGAATTGAAATGATCAACATTTACTCATGGTATATTGTCGATATATGGTCCATGTATTATTCAATGATATACCACTGGTAGATGTTGATTGTATTTAATTTCGCATGTATTTATTTTCGCGGTATAGGAAATTTAAAGTACTGCTTGAAGTTTATCTAATCAGCAGTCCTACAGTCCAAGTACGGTAAACATATTTGATTTCGTGTGTATCTATTTTCATGGTATATTAAATTTAGACATATCCGCGTAGTTATATTTTCACATTTTCCAATTATGCACTATAACACAATAAGAATAATATAATATCTGCATGGTATTAATTAATTTAATATTCACAGAAAACATAAGCAAAAATTATTACACCGCGATAATAAATACACTTACAGTATATCTGATTCAGAGATAAGTGACTGTCACTTTAAAACTCCATCATTTCAATATAAGCCAAAGGATCTCAAGAACTTGGAAACCATGGGCTAGAGAAAATGGTAGATTTGTTCAGTTAAAAAAAAAAGACTTTTGCTGTGATGTAATTCAAATCATAAATGAATGACCACGAAATAAGCGAAATTTAGTATGACCCGAAAAAAAAATATGTTTACAATATTATGGTAAAATTTCCATAGTATTCCTACTTTATATACATTTTGTTTTGTATTTTTTCAGAGTCAAACCAAACAAAAATCACAAACATCTACAACAACAGCTGGTGGTCCTAGTGATAAATGGAACGAAGAATGTCCTGCTGTATTAGAAGTGGAAGTGACACATTTTTGAGTTATCTCCCTTGTCAAAGGAAATATAATAACCTCATTTTTAAAAACGAACATATATCATATATTATGCAATGCAATATATTATTTATCATTTTAATGCAAAGATTTTGTAAACAGGATTTTGATTGGACCCCAAACACATTAAAATCTACGTTTTACGTCAGAGTTAAGATGTAGCATGCTGTCTAGGTTAGGATTACGCCATGTATTCCTACATGCTTGTACACGTGCTTTTGTTTACAAAACATAATCCATCTTTGTATACAAAAAACTTGTTATTTTTTAAATATTGATTTTATTTTGTTATGTATTTCAAACAATAAAATAATAATGTCAATGGGTTTTAGTGTTTAATAAGTGATAGAACTTTATTTTTGGCGTAACAATATATGTCTACATTGGTGTGTCTCTAACAGACATATAGTCTAACTGGAGCTACAGCGCCCTGCAATAATTCAACTGATTTTATAGTATTATATATTTAATTTGTATCAGAATGGAGATTACTGTGTTGCATTTGAAGAGTTCAAGCCGAAAAACATGGATTTTACTGTCACAAATTGAGATAATTTACTAATTTTACTACCATTTACCGGTTTCTTTTGCTTCAGAAATGAGGTTTCCCTGCTGAACCACATGTTACCCCTAACTTTTGTGTGGAACAATTATATCCATTGGATATGGAATCATTTCATTTCACATTTTCACATAATAATGACAGTATTCATCGACATTTCCTCGAAAGTCCCACACAAACATAAAGGGGTGTTGATCATGTGCTACAGTGGTGAACCTCATTAACAGGCCCAATGGCAGAGTGTATGTATGCAGTCCAACCTGCCTTAAAGGCCACTTCTATATAATGACCACTGCTTATAAAGGCCAGTAGAATTTTATCCCAGTTGTTCTTTATTTATATTATTTGAACCTGTATATAAAGGCCACCTTTATAGGTTCCTTTGGGTGGCCTTTATAGACAGGTTTGACTAATTAAAACATTTTATAACATTATAATTTTCTCTTCCATTTTTGCGCATTCTGTTTGACTGTATGCTTACAGATTACATGGTCTCTTTTGTGTTTTAGATGTGTATCAGTATGATTTGACGGTTTCTATCACGTGATAATTTTGTGTATTGTTGTAGAAAATGTTTGTTACAAACCGAATGGTTTTTATGGGATAACATCAACTTCTGCAAATCCACATCCAATTGTTAAAAAATAATAAATCTGCATACACAAATATTATGTGGATATCTTGTGGTATGATGAAGAGCTACATTGTCTTTACACAAGGTGAAATGAAATATGTAGTGGACTGATGGAGTTTAACACTCCAATTAAGATTCTTCTACTTATATCTTGGCAGTCAGTTCATGAATGGTTTAGGAGTTCCTAAACAAAACCATCAACCTTTGGAAAGCGAACTGAAACTTCCTTACATTAGGATCTGTCCCGAAAGGGATTATTAAATATGGAAATTTTTTATTGATGGACTGTTATGATTGTATTAACATTCATTTTTTTTCCAAACATGGGAAGGGTCAAGAGTATTTCATCATTTAATAAGGAAGTGGTCATTTCTGAGATGGTGCTTAGAGTCTGACTTTATTCAAGTAAACTTCTTTCAAATTTTGATTTTTGCTAGTGGGATTCAAACCTAGGTGCTGTAATTTACAAGCCTGTGATTTAGACCACACATCCACTAAGGCTAAAAAAATAAGGTAGGAATTTTGAGACACACAATTATATGTAATTTTTGTCTCGAAGACAGCTGTGATAAAAGTACACAATGCAAATATATACTGTTAAACCAACTTTTATTAATGTGGGATTAACTTGGACATATTTCCCCCTAGGACACAATAATCTTGAAATTGAATTAAGTGATTATTTTATGATGGTATCATTTAGAATTGTCATGAATTGTGGCTACTTGCTATTTTTATCTGCCACAGTGCCTGGCAATCAAAAATGTGATAGTGCAAAAATACATGTACAGAAATAAGGTTCTATTAAATTCCATTAATATTAATCTTATTTTTAATGATAGAAAAAAACAATTAAGGAAAGTTTTTTTTTTATTGAACCTATATGCCCTGTTGTACCAGCTGCTGCAGACATTTTTTTATTTTATGAAAAAATTGATATTCTAGATTTTTTGTGTGGCTTTTTTAAAAAAAAAAGAAAATGTTAATTTATTAAGGTTTTTTTTCTTTTTTGAAAAAAAAATTTTATTTTGAGTATATGGAGACGGCAATAAATTAAATTTGATTCTTGTAATTTTAAAAAGTAAAATATTATTTATCAAAAATGATTTTTTTTTTTGAAATTTTGATTCAATAGAAAAAGAAATTAAACAAATTCATTTCTGTTTTTCATTTTAGTATTTTCAAAGGTAATGGTCCTATATCATGTATATATGGCATTGGTCCCGAAACAAACACATAAATAAATTGAAACACGATATAAAGTGTACTGGTACATCAGGTTTTGTCCATCATTTAAAAAGTATATGACAGTCTTAGTGATGTGTCTTATTGTGTTCAAAGTTCAAGTTAAGATAAGTAATTAAAATGTTCATTTTTTTTGTGTTTTGGGTCATGGTCATAAAATGTCCTTATTATATAAAAACCATTGTTCAAGTTATCTAGTCATTTTATACAGCTTTTTTTGGAAGATTGACCAAGAAATATTTTTTATGCGCAAGTTTAGATTCTTTCACTTATATCGAGCTGACCAGTTCAGAAATGGCAAAGAAAAACTGGAGTACCTGGAGAAAACTCTGACTTTTGGCAAGCAAACTGGACTGAACTAGGATCTGGCAGTGTGGGGTTCAAACAAGAAGCACTGTTTGCAAGTGCTAGCAAGTGTTGCAGATAAGTTTATACACAAAACGTAATTAAAACATTTATATAACATAATTTCATATAATCAGCTTAACAGATTGATCAAAGTTTTTGTATCAGAAAACTTTTTTATCCAAATTACCAGTATACATATATGTATTTAGTACATTCTTCTTCTCTTTTTTTGTATTTTTTCAGACCATGTGTAGGTTCAACTTTGTTATTTAAGATTCCTGTTTTATATATTTGTACATTCCATATTTTTGTTCTTCCATCAAGTCCGGGATATCAATTGTTTTCCAGACCAGGCTCCTGATATTAGTGTGGTTTTTAAAACTTAAACCACAAAAAATGCAATACAGTCTAACCTGCCTTAAAGGCCACCTCTATATAAGGGCCACCTGCTTATAAAGGCCAGTAGAATTGTATCCCAATAGATTTTTATTCTTCTTATTTAAACATGTATAAAAAGGCCATCTGACCAAAAAAGCAACTTTCACTGGTTCCTGTGTGTGGACTTTATAGACAGGTTTGACTGTATCTGTATGTAGAATTAATGGTTGAGAGACAGTAAGCATATTATTATGGGCGACCTATACACATGTATTTGTTGTGATTTCAAGTTTGTAAACTTGAGCTCTTGGAAATGGGGCCCGCCATGAAACCACATGATACCTCCTAAGATTTGTGTGCAATAATATGATTCATACCCATAAAATGACATTGTTTCAGAAATTTGCAATGAAAATATTTCTCAAAATGCATAGGATGTTGACCATATGGTACAGTGGCTAATCTCATTGTAGGATGAAGTAAGGGTTCGAACCCTTGCATTTCATGTCATTGAGGTTTCACTGCACTTTAAAAATTTCACACACTGTAACCATTTTATTAAGGTAACTGAACATTTCTGTCCTGGCCATTACCTGGCCCCTGTCTAATATGGTTGTCAGTGTGTGGAGGGGCCTGATTTGGTTAATTGTCTGTGTGTGAAGGGGCCTGATTTGGTTAATTGTCAGTGTGTGAAGAGGCCTGATTTGGTTTATTGTCTGTGTGTTGAGGGGCCTGATTTGGTTAATTGTCTGTGTGTGAAGGGGCCTGATTTGGTTAATTGTATGTGTGTTGAGGGGCCTGATTTGGCTAATTGTCAGTGTGTGGAGGGGCCTGATTTGGTTTATTCTCTGTGTGTGAAGGGGCCTGATTTAGTTTATTGTCACTGTATGGAGGGGCCTGATTTGGTTTATTGTCTGTGTATTGAGGGGCCTAATTTGGTTAATTGTCAGTGTGTGAAGAGGCCTGATTTGGTTAATTGTATGTGCATTGAGGGGCCTGATTTGGTTAATTGTCAGTGTGTGAAGAGGCCTGATTTGGTTAATTGTCAGTGTGTGAAGAGGCCTGATTTGGTTAATTGTATGTGCGTTGAGGGGCCTGATTTGGTTAATTGTCAGTTTGTGAAGAGGCCTGATTTGGTTAATTGTCAGTGTGTGAAGAGGCCTGATTTGGTTAATTGTATGTGCGTTGAGGGGCCTGATTTGGTTAATTGTATGTGCGTTGAGGGGCCTGATTTGGTTAATTGTCAATGTGTGGAGGGGCCTGTTTTGGTTTATTCTCTGTGTGTGGAGGGGCCTGATTTAGTTTATTGTCTGTGTGTTGAGGGGCCTGATTTAGTTTATTGTCTGTGTGTTGAGGGGCCTGATTTGGTTAATTGTCTGTGTCTTGAGGGGCCTGAATTGGTTAATTGCTTGTGTGTAAAGGGGCCTGAATTGGTTAATTGCTTGTGTGTGAAGGGGCCTGATTTGGTTAATTGTCTGTGTGTTGAGGGGCCTGATTTGGTTAATTGTCAGTGTGTGTTGAGGGGCCTGATTTGGTTAATTGTCTGTGTCTTGAGGGGCCTGATTTGATTAATTGTCTGTGTGTTGAGGGGCCTGATTTGGTTAATTGCCTGTGTCTTGAGGGGCCTGATTTGGTTAATTGTCTGTGTTGAGGGGCCTGATTTGGTTAATTGTCTGTGTCTTGAGGGGCCTGAATTGGTTAATTGCTTGTGTGTAAAGGGGCCTGAATTGGTTAATTGCTTGTGTGTGAAGGGGCCTGATTTGGTTAATTGTCTGTGTGTTGAGGGGCCTGATTTGGTTAATTGTCAGTGTGTGTTGAGGGCCTGATTTGGTTAATTGTCTGTGTCTTGAGGGGCCTGATTTGATTAATTGTCTGTGTCTTGAGGGGCCTGATTTGGTTTATTGCCTGTGTCTTGAGGGGCCTGATTTGGTTAATTGCTAGTGTGTGGAGGGGCCTGAATTGGTTAATTGCCAGTGTGTGGAGGGGCCTGATTTGGTTAATTGTATGTGTGTTGAGGGGCCTGTTTTGGTTTATTCTCTGTGTGTGTGTAGGGGCCTGATTTAGTTTATTGTCTTTGTGTTGAGGGGCCTGAATTGGTTAATTGCTTGTGTGTGGAGGGGCCTGATTTGGTTAATTGCCAGTGTGTGAAGGGGCCTGATTTGGTTAATTGCTTGTGTGTTGAGGGGCCTTATTTGGTTAATTGTATGTGTGTTGAGGGGCCTGATTTGGTTAATTGTCTGTGTGTTGATGGGCCTGAATTTGTTAATTGTCTGTGTGTTGAGGGGCCTGAATTGGTTAATTGCTTGTGTGTGGAGGGGCCTGATTTGGTTAATTGTCTGTGTTGAGGGGCCTGATTTAGTTTATTGTCTGTGTGTTGAGGGGCCTGAATTGGTTAATTGCTTGTGTGTGGAGGGGCCTGATTTGGTTTAATTAATTGTCTGATATTACCTACAGGTACAGTATAAATTTACAAATTATAAATGACATGTTTAATATTCAGATTTTGATTATGGAAAGAAATCAATATTTGTTTTTAAGTTTGTTTTAAAACTGATTTTAATTTTTAAATAAATTGTTTAAACTTGTATGTATTCGAGGTTTTGTCTCTAGTTTGATTATAGTTTACGCATGGTAAATATTTTTGCGGAAAAATTTCAGCCATGAAATAAGTAACAAGAGGCTCATGCGCCTGATACGCTCACCTGATAAATAATGGCTAGCTGATAGATTTCAAGAAAACATAAATACTAAAACCCCATTTTTTTTACATCATAATGACTGCTGTATCAATACCTACAATATTCTAATATACATGCCTATACAAAAAGTTAATAGGTTTCAAGATAATAAACCATTTCAGTATTGCTTCACATCTGTGACCTTGACCTTTGAACCCATGACCTTTTTCTATACATCAAAATGATCGTTGTATCGATACCTACAACCTTTCTAATATGCATGCCTATACAAAAAGGTTATAGTTTTCTAGATAATTAACCATTTAGGTATTGTTTTGCATCTGTGACCTTGACCTTTGAACCCATGACCTTTTTCTATACATCAAAATGATTGTTGTATCAATACCTACAACATTCTAATATATACATGCCTATACAAAAAGTTTGTAGTTTTTGAGATAATTAACCATTTCAGTACTGTTTCGCATCTGTGACCTTGACCTTTGAACCCATGACCTTTTTCTATACATCAAAATGATCGTTGTATCAATACCTACAGCATTCTAATATACATGCTTTACAAAAAGTTTATAGTTTTAGAAATAATTAACCATTTCTGTATTGTCTCGCATCTGTGACCTTGACCTTTGAACCCATGACCTTTTTCTATACATCAAAATGATTGTTGTATCAATACTTACAACATTCTAATAGACATGCCTATACAAAAAAGTTTATAGTTTTCGAGATAATCAACCATTTAGCTTATGTTTCGCATCTGTGACCTTGACCTTTGAACCCATGACCTTTTTCTATACATCAAAATGATCGTTGTATCAATACCTACAACATTTTTATATACATGCCGATACAAAAAGTTTATAGTTTTTGAGATAATTAACCATTTAGGTATTGTTTCGTATCTGTGACCTTGACCTTTGAACCCATGACCTTTTTCTATACATCAAAATGATTGTTATATCAATATCTACAACAATTTATTATACATGTCTATACAAAAAGTGTGTAGTTTTCCAGATAATAATTAAAATCGGAGGCCAAAAAATTGGGTCATGACCTTCACAATTGACCTTGACCTCATTTTGAAGATAATTACAAAAATATGTCAAAACTGAAACCCCCATGTCATTATCTGGTCAAATAGTCAAGTTATTACAATTTGAAGCTATTTTACAATTTTTTCAAAATTAAACGCAAAAATGTGTAACCTATTTTTTGTCCGAATTTAACAAAATGAACAAACTATAGGATTAAGACCCTAGAGAAGCCAACTATCATATCAGAATCTTTCTCCAATAATTTGTTTCAGGGAAGATTTTTGAGCCCCTAGGTCACCTTGACCTAGTTATGGTAGCCATCAACAAATCAGAATTGCACCGGCTCATATATGGATCTCACCAAGTTACATTGAAATCTGTCTTGCAGTTTCAGAGGAGATGTCAAAAATAGGTGTTAACGACGCACACATGCATGCACACACATACACACTCTGCGCTATGCCATAACACACGACCTTTCAGTCAGGTGAGCTAAAAATTAGTAAACTAAGAATAGAACTACACTTACATTAAGTAGATCAGTGGATTGATTAATGGTTTGTGTTTTTGCCATAATTAGAATTCTTCCTTTTGATATTAAGATGGTCATTTCTTGGCAGTTGGGCAAAACTGAAGTGCCTGGAGAAAACCACAAATCTTCAGCAAGTGAACAGACTTATATTCTATAAGGATCTTCTGGAAAGTGGTTTACAAAAATGGGTAGAGTGGCAATGTTGACAACTTTGCCACAGAGGTCCCTGTAGCTAAATGGGCGTGACAATAATAGCTTCTGAGAAGTATGTTCTTACCCCAGCTGACTTGAAAATAGGTAGTGACTGTTCTTTCAGCAAGCACTCTGCATTTAGAAATGAAAGTCAATTGGTCCTTTGCAAGAGACCTTGAAAGCTGAAGCTTCTTGTCATGGCATGTAAAAGAACCCTCCCTGCACATTGCCCTGAGCATGATGCAAAGATCATAATTTCTCTCACTTCAGCTATAACTGTTGACGTCTCGATTTAAGTTAAATATTCTTGACTGGGATGTTAAAACTTATTCAATCAATCAATCTTGAGAAAATACACCAAAGACTTTAACACTGTACAGAATAGATAGACAACCTGATAGATGGACTGGAAAGCATGCAGGATCGACAATAACAGCTTTACAAACTTTAATAAATCGGCTTCAGTTTCTCAATCATTCCTGTTCTAGGATTTGACTTACCGGTAACTTAATTCTGATAAATTTGAAAACTTAATCATTTTGGTACCGTAATTTTAAAGATATTTAGGAAATTAAGGTGTCATTTTGAAGATCATTTCAAGTTTTTAACCTCTGTTAGCTTAAGTTTCTATTAAAATGTACATGTTCAAAAAACAATTGCCAAAATTTTGCGAAATTTAAGTTAAGGATAATCTTAGTTTATGAGTGATTGTGAAACTGGAACCTGATATATAAAAAAGAACAGAAAATATAGGATGTAAATTACTAATTTTATTTGGATAAAAATTTTATTTTTATATTGGCAACAGAAAAAAACAAATAAAGAATCAGCACTTTTGTGACATCTGAACTGGAATGTCAACCAATAATAAAGTAATTCATCATTATTATAGGCAAATAACTTTGACCTGTCAGCTTGACTTTTAATTTAAATATTTATCACTGGACGGTACCATGGGTCTGGCATTTATGTATAGGGAAAAGCGTGTATGTTTCGTATACAAAATGAGAACACTTAACAAGTGTCTTGTGTAAATACTAGTTTAACATTTACCTGCTAATCTTAACATTACCCATAAATTGAGTGGACCCTCCTATATGGATCAAAGACAGGTCAAAGTTGTTTACCTATAATTGATCAGTATTATACATCTATTGAATTATAAAAATACATGTATGGTAAAATTATATATTTATATATAAACTATGATTAATCTTCACATGTAATAATTGCCTGTTTTATGCTTGTATGAAGACCTTCATGTTTTTATTTTTATTTCATAAATTGCTTATAATATTATTATAGTCTGTCGGTGATATTTTGGCAGCGTTTATAAGCAAGGTTGAATCTAAATTACACAAACAGTATTACGGTAATACCAATAATTGTTACCGTATGCGCGTATGTTGAAGCCTTCACACAATTTTTCCGTCGAAACAACCTTTATTATATGATCCCTTTCAACATTTTATAGACTAGCGCTTACATATTTATAAACACTTCCAAAATATCAACGGCAGACCAATTATTATTATTATTTTTATCTTTACTATGTAATGACGACAATGACATCTTCATCAGGTCATTTTAAAATATGAATTGCGATGAAAAAAATTGTGATTCAAATTCAAAGTGGCCAACAAAACATAGCTAAGTAACAGATTTTATATATCTTAAAGTTTTAAAGGGACATTATTATTTCATTGTTAAATACTACATTACATATAGGCGTTAACGTGAAGCTGAAGTCAAGATGGGGTATTATTGCTTCTGCTGGAAAGTTTCAGCATTTTGTCCTGTTTAATTAAAGTGATCAAATAATGGTAGCTTTATGAAATTTATGAAAATTTTATGTATATGCATGAAGGAATAATTCAAAACTTCAGCGGAATTCATTTTACTCCAAATAAGGAACATTATAACAGTTATAGGAAAGAAGGTGGTGATCCTAAAGGGAGGCAACTCAGTTTGAATTGTTGGTCAACTAAAAAGAGGCAATTTGGTTTTAATTTTCAATACATTAATTAATTATCTTCAAATTTAAGTTAGCATCAAATGGCAGATGTACAAATAATGAAAAAAAAACACAAATGCTCATGAAAAAGTTATTGCATTTATCATTAAAAATTATGAAAATGGGTATGATTAAATATGAGAATGTGAATAAAGAAAAAGATTGTTTGGAAATTCTTTTTCATCAAGGTATTATTTTTAATATAGAGGCTATATGAATGCTTTCCCTTTTTTATATACAAGGCTCTTAGTGACTTTTTTAATCTAGAAGTCAGTCTGGCTCCTCATTAAAAAATTCCAGGTGCCAATCAAAACTTTTAGATGCCAAAAAATAAAATTATAAAGAAAATTTAATAAAACAAATAATTGAAAAAACAGTAAAACTGCTTGTTTTTTTTTTTTTTTTTTTTTTTTTTTACAGACTAGTTTTCTGTGCCTTAACATTTATAGAATCTTTAAGTTAGTGAACAACCCTTTTTTTAAACCGCAAATGGTCAAAGAAGGATTTTTGATGACAAAAATTTTGATAGCCAAATTAGCAACCTATAACAAATAAATGGTCGCAAAAACAGCATTTTAGTTGCCATGGCATCTATTTTAGGCACAACATGTAGCCCTGATATAATTTTACTCATTATTTAAGAAACTTTGAATTCAAAATCAACAAGGTTAAAAAGTAGAAAAAGTAAAAGCTCACATGACCCTATAGGTCAGGTGATTAATAAAGTACCGGGCATATTCATTTAACTACATTAGATGAAATTTCATCATTTCATTTTACATGTAAATAAAAAGGAAATATTTTCCAATCTCTAACAAAGTATAAAAAAATATGTTAAAATTTTAAATTTCATTTAATATTCAAATTCCATCTACCCGGTAGATAAAAAAGACAGTTATTTAAGACACTTGAATTTAAAAGTCATCCGTCCTTTAAAATGAACAAATCAAACTATTTTAATCAATATGATTAATTATCAAATAAATTATTTACAGGGCTAGAAAAATTCATTACTTGACCCAGACACTGGTTTTGGTCCAATAACTTCTGTAACCAACTGGTCCATAACAATTCACTGATTCAGTCCAACTATCAAATCTGTAATTCATACATGGGAAACTCTCAATGAAACAGAGCAAACTGTCCCATCAAAATGAAAGTTACAACATACTCTATTTGGCAACCACATTTGGATCACAAACAAGCAGTTAGCCTTGGACTCAAGACCTGTTGATCTTTAGTTTGAATCCTAGACAAGTTATCCTTGGGGCTTGCACCAGTTGCCCTTGAACGTAGCACAAGTTGGTCATAAATATTAGACCAGTTAGTCTTTGACTTGGAATATAGTTGATAATGGACCTACCAGCACCAGTTGACCTTTGACTTGGGGCCATGTGGTCATGAATGTGTTGGCCTTTGACTTAGGGCCATGTGGTCATGAATGTGGAACCAGTTACTCTTTGGCTCCTCCAGAGCTGTTGTCCATGGTCAAGTAGAGTTTTGAAGCCCTGATTAATTCATTATTTATCGTTATCTCATTGCATTGGTTTTTCTAAAAAAAATTATCTCGTTAATCTTTGTTTAGAGAAAATAAGTGCATGAATTTATGTCTATTGATGTAAATCACAACTCTGATGATGCACAGTATGATAAAAGTGAAATGCCGATTCATGAATGATGACATACCGGTAATAAAAATCTCATATATCACTGTATCAGATCTGTATCTTATTTCCTTCAAATGACCCTTGACCTCACCATCACATGATCGACCCTTGACCTCACCATCACATGATCAACCCCTTGACCTCACCATCACATGATCGACTCTTGACCTCAATATCACATGATTCTAATGTATAACAAATTAATATTCTTCTGATTTGATGATGAAGTCAATCAAATAATTTTGAACTATCTTATTGAAAGTTTGAGTCTTTGACAACTCTGACCAGTAGCACTAATGATGATGGACAAATAAAAAATACCATTTTAGGCATTATTCAAAGTTTGAGTGAACTAGGCCAGTGAATTTTACTCTGAAGAGCAAATTACTTTGATGACAATAAAACAAAATGTCATTTCTGGCCATACAAAGTCTTGGATGTTTAGTCAGATCACATATCTTCTTGTTAACCATAAATTGACCATTTTTTAGCTAGAGCATTTGCTGTTCCGCTTATTTACACATCTCTTGTCATTTCTGAATTTATTTTGCAATGTTTAGCATCTCCCTTTTCCTCTGTCTATTTTACATGTTCGGGCCAGTTCGCTTAATATTTTGACAAATCATTGTTGCTTTTGTTGAGGTATTTTCATGTTTTATACAAAACAACATTGTCTCTTTTTTAATTTGATATAATGTTTTTTTTTTAATCCTGGAAATACTAGAACACAATCCTTGAAATTCTGGAACACAATCCTTGAAATGATGGAACACAGTCCTAGAAATGCTGGAACATAATCCTAGAAATGCTCGAACACAATCCTAGATATGCTGGAACACAATCCTGGAAATGATGGAACACATTATCCAGTCATACTGATAATGTATCACTTATCAAAAATATCATAATTGTGTTGTTAGAAGTCTTTTCACTCATCTTTACATCCCTGATATTTGAATATGATATAATTCTCCTTAACATAGTCATTTGAATGATGATGAAGATCACATACTTTTTAAAAAATATGAAGAATATATCACTCGCTTCATTTCCATGATATAAAAATCCAAAAACATCTCTTGAAATGATAGAGTCATACAGATGATGTATTCTATATTACGAAAAATTTTTAATATATCGCTCACTTCATTTCCATGATATAAAAATCCAAAAACATCTTTTGAAATGATAGAGTCATACAGATGACGTATTCTATATTGCAAAAAATTTTTAATCGTTCCATCTAATAAACGTAACAAGTATTTTCACTACTTTGACTTTTCTGACTTGGCTCTCGGTCCTTGCAAAGTCCATAATAATGTTCTTCAAAAAGAATTGAAATGCCGAGGTATCATTCAAATCTATTATGTCACGTGGATGATGATGCTTATGATAAACATGTTATATCACAAAGAATTTAAAACATTTTCAAGTCTCTTTCTCAAACGACATCGCTTTGTGTGTCATTTGATACAAGAAGTCCTTTTCGTTGTTCTAAGTGTGTCTCGTTTCCATTTTTATATGACAACACAATAGTACCTCCACCCGCGGGAAGAGAATCTTTTTCCAGAGATCTCAGGTACATTTCTCTATCTTTCGGTTTACTTGGACCCCATGATTCTAATGGTGTGGTTAATTTTCTTAATCTCTGAAAATACAAAAAACAGACAAAGGTTTATAAAACTGAATAGGTGGAAACAATGTCTAAACCAAACAAACTCTGGACCATTGTTTTTGTTTGTAATAGGAAAGTATTTGGTTTACAAAGGCTAAATTTGACCCAGTTGTGTTGGAGATGATTAAAATGTTAAATGTTAATGCATGACGAACAAATTCACCATGGACAATGGGTGACAGGCAAAAGACGGCGCATGCACCATCACTTTAGCTCAGGTGAGCTAAAAAACGAAATATGACAAGAATTAAAGATTCAAACCAGAAAGTCTGGCAGGAAATCTTTCTCCATACAACAGGACTAATTGACGGATCGCCAGCCATGTCCACAATGTTTCGACATTGGCAACAAGATCACGGTGTCATGGAAGCTAATGATGTACTAGTATCAGTGATGTCATTAGATGGCACAATTAATGCACAGTTCTTTTTGTCTGTAATTCAAGCATGCCAGGCCTTTGTGGGCATGGCCGGTGATCTCTTAATTCCGGTCTACTACAAAGGGGGGCGTGGAAGCGCGTGGCCTAGTGGTTAAGTCGTTGGACTCATGATTCGAAGGTCATGGGTTCGATCCCTGGACCGGGCGATGTGTTGTGTCCTTGAGCAAGACACTTAATTTCACGTTGTTCCAGTTCACTCAGCTGAAAAATAAATGAGTACCAGCAAAATGCTGGGGGTTAACCCTGCGATGGACCGGCGTCCCATTCAGGGGAGAGTCTTGTACTCTCAGTCGCTTAACGCCACAGAAACCGGGATAAGCTCTGGCCTGATGGGCCTAATGGCTCGGGACAGACTTTACTAACAAAGGGGGGACTACGTGTATTGTGTCCCTTTTACACAAAGACAGGACTAGTTTCTCATGGATGTACTTCATCATATGTAATACCTTGTAATATAATTATGAATCAATCAAAATCAATGTTATGTAAATTAGAGTTATCTCCCTTTAATTGTTTACTGTAAACATATTTTATTTTAATTTAGTTGAGTTATCACGTTTTTGAAATACACACTATAACGCAATAAGCATATTGTAATTTTTGCGCTTAACAAACGACTACAAAATAAGCGAAAATTAGTACACCGTAACAATAAATACGTTTACAGTATCCTAAGGATCAGTGATTGGTTCATAAAATTATTGTTATTATTATTATTTGTACATACCTGCATGAGTGTTCCTTCTGCCTGATAAATCTGTGAAATCATTACTATTGGGATAGGAAGTATAGATGAGATACCCAGACACCATCCTAACACAATAGCCCACTGAGGATAAGGTTTGTTGTCATATGTCACTGGTCCCAAGGTGAAAACACTAAATAACCAAATACCCTGAAACACAAATATATACTGGTATAAGGTATGTTTTTTTTCAGTGTCATATATTGTGATGATTATTATTCACAAATTCCCACTGGTCCCATACCAATGGGTTTATCCAGTGTAGCACGTTTTACCCCTTAACGTTTCTGTGGAACAATTGATATCTTATAGAGATGGAGTCGATTCATTCGATTGTAATTTCGACATAAACTTTTTCAAAAACGTTCTGCACAAAGGTTTAGGGGTACTCAACATGCGTTACGCTGGCAAACTCCATTGTTCTATTATCTGCTCTGGTCACATGACAAATCTTTTACCTGCAAATCACAATTTCACACTGATCACATGGCAATTGTTCTAATATCTGCATTAGTCACATGATAATTGTTCTATTTCTGCTCTGGTCACATGACAAATGTTTTATATTGGAATCACAATTTCACACTGGTCACATGACAATTGTTCTAGTTTCTGCACTAGTCACATGACCATTGTTGTTTATCTGGGAACCACAGTTTCACACTGGTTCATGACATTTTTTCCAGTATTTGGGATTCCCAATCTCACACTAAGCCACAAGACATTTTATCCAGTATCTGGGAGTCCCAATTTCACACTAGTCACATGACATTTTATCCAGTATCTGGGAATCCCAATTTCACACAAATCACGTGACATTTTTTCCATTATCTGGGAATCCCTATTTCACACTAGTCACATGACATTTTTCCAGTATTTGGGAATCCCAATTTCACACTGGTCACATGACAAAACTTGCAGATCCTATTATACAGTCAAACCTGTCTATAAAGGCCACCCAAGGGCACCAGTAAAAGTGATCTTTAAGAGCAGGTGGCCTTTATATACAGGTTCAAATAATATGAATAAAGAGCCATTGGGATACAATTTTACTGGCCTTTATAAGCAGCTGACCCTTATATAGAGGTGACCTTTAAGGCAGGTTCGACTGTTGTACATACATAATATACTCACCAAAATTACAGCTGGTGTTATAAATTTCCAGCAATACTTCCAGAAGAAATGTGGTTTATATCCAATCATCAGTTCTATGTCTTTGTAGAAACGGTCAACTCCTGGAAAATGACCACAATAATAATTAAACAGAGAAAAACAAACAGCAGGCAAAGAATATACAAAGTCACAACACAACAGTTAAATTCTGATAAATTTATATAAGTAATTTAATTGGACAATGACATTGCATTCAATGCATTTAAAAGTGTTTAATCTATTTTTCAGAGGGGGGATTTTCAAAACACTTTTGTCAAAAACAAAACATGATTTTATGGAAACCTAGCTGTAGGCGAGCTCAGCGACAGACTTTTACTTAACTCTAATACTGTCAAAATCAATCAAACTACAGATGCTACCCAGGATAAATCTATCGAGACAGCCACATTGTGAAATAAGAATGAACCTTCTCTCTGAAAAATTAATTTAAAGATGAACAAATTACCGTAAGTCCATGCAACTGCAAGACATTCCACCAATGAAATCAACATAAGAGAGAAACTTGCACAATACCAGTCCATTATCTGTAAAACGTATATTCCTCCCTAAAAATATAAAAGGAAACCAAACGTTATTACTAGATATCTCAATATTTCATCCTGAAAATACAAAATGCAACACAAAATATATACAAGTTATAAGTAAACATATGCACCCACTTATGGGATGAGTGAGGAGTAATGGTGTTTAACATCCCAGTCAAGAATAGAGCTGTAACAATATACCGATATACCGGTAAAACCGGTTCAGAGGCCCCAACGTCGGTTATCGCGGTACGATTTTCAAATACCGGTTTTTTGCCGATACGGAAATTATACCCCTTTCTTTGCCTATTTGGATATTAGTTCAACCACAAAGTCATAATCACTCGAACGTTTTATCTCGTAGTTAAAAATTATGTTGAATGGTCACGATAGCGAAGCGCTTTAAAACAGTATGGTTAACACGTTTGTCCTGGAGTCGGACGACACGTTCGAAGTTGTCCCCAGGAAAAATGTTAAAAGCACAGTATGGACAACTTTCGGGCTTAAGCGTAAACGCGCTGACAACGAGGAGGTGCCTGGAATCGCCGTGTGCATACAATGCAGGATGGAAGTGAAATATTCTGGGGGAACTACGAACTTGCAAACGCACATAAGTAGACATCACAAATCCGTAGGGGGTAACACGACAACGACAGCTATTAAAACAGAGTTAAATGACGCCTCCAGTCTTGATATCAATGAGTGTCCAGGAAAAACGCATAAAACAACGAACATTACCGGGACTTATCAGGTTTTTCTGTTTATTCACGAGTTCACAGGTTTGATGTTAAAACCAGTTTCATTGGTATATTACTAATAATAAACAAGATAAAACTATATGTTAAATTTTATTGTATACAAGTATTCATAATAAACACAAAGATGAACTCCAGGTGCTCCAAAAGATCGAGAATTTCCTGCTCACATGTTCAACATCCAAGGCAATATGTATTCAATACGTATTGCAATACAGGTTTGACATTTCCCAATATATCGCAATACGGTTTTGCCCGTATCGTTACACCCCTAGTCAAGAATATTTCATTTATATCGAGACGTCGCCAGCTATAGGAGAAGGTGCAGAAATTTAGCCTGTTTGTTGCGCTGATGGCATTATACAGCATAGTTCTTTATCGTGCCAAGCCTAACATGACACTGGACCTCGTTTATTTTAAGGTTCCCATTCAAAAGAACCGTGACTTTTATTTCATAATGCCGAGTGCTTGGAGAAAAAACGGTCACTACCCACTTTAAAGTCTTGGGTAAAACCTGGGCAGAATTCGAACCCATGGCTTCCCACTTACAGAGGGGAGCACTCTACCAACTGAGCTTTTCATTAATAAGAGTTCTTACCTGTGTAATACATGGTTATCCCAGCAAGAACTCCACAAAACAGGCAACAGCAGCAACAAGTGTTCTTTTACTGCGTAAGATATGTGGATATTAATTAATAAGAGTTCTTACCTGTGTAATACATGGTAATCCCAGCAAGAACTCCACAAAACAGGCAACAGCAGCAACAAGTGTTCTTTTACTGCGTAAGATATGTGGATATTAATTAATAAGAGTTCTTACCTGTGTAATACATGGTAATCCCAGCAAGAACTCCACAAAACAGGCAACAGCAGCAACAAGTGTTCTTTTACTGCGTAAGATATGTGGATATTAATTAATAAGAGTTCTTACCTGTGTAATACATGGTAATCCCAGCAAGAACTCCACAAAACAGGCAACAGCAGCAACAAGTGTTCTTTTACTGCGTAAGATATGTGGATATTAATTAATAAGAGTTCTTACCTGTGTAATACATGGTAATCCAAGCAGAAACTCCACAAAACAGGCAACAGCAGCAACGAGTGTTCTTTTACTGCTTAAGATATGTGGATATTAATTTATAAGAGTTCTTACCTGTGTAATACATGGTAATCCCAGCAAGAACTCCACAAAACAGGCAACAGCAGCAACAAGTGTTCTTTTACTGCGCAAGATATGGGGATATTCATCAATTAGGGCACTTAGACAGGTCTCAAACATACCAAACTATAGAAAAAAGGAAAGACAACTCGCATTACTTTTACAGATTTTAAAATGTTTGAAATTTTCAGTCTTATTGAATTTACAATTTATATCATCACACCATGTTATATGAATAATGGTACAATGATAATAAATTGTAACTTCACTAGACTGAAATAATATTCCTAAATTTATTATAACATGTGTACATACAGCGTTCGACATTTCACATCCATTTTCAAAACTGTCTTTGGTTAATCAAATTTTTTATTTAGTACTTTTCAGTTTTGGTAATTAATCTACATTTTTCATTTCAAAATAATATACTTTTTGATACATTGTCTATTACAAAATTATCAGCGTTTTTTTTTTTTTTTTTTTTTTTTTTGGATAAAATATCCATTTTTATCTATTTGTTTTGCTCCAGTAATATCCGATTTCTATTTCAAATTTTATGTATTATTGTTATTATTATTATTATTATTATTATTATTTTGAAAATATACATTTTTCCATTCAAAAATTACATATTTTAGGGCTACATTTTCTATTCCATATTTATAAATTTATTTGGTTCCAGTGTTCAACATGTTCCCTTCTAAATATTTTTTCTTTTGCAATGTAAGCTGATTATCTTCTGATAATTTTTTTTTAAATTCAAATATATTCACTGTATTTTATTACACTTTTGAGCTAGTTATGGTGTTATCAAGTAGATACAGGGCTCTAGCTGGGTTGTTTTTGAGGATGATATTCTGTCCCATTCACAATATTCAAAATCTTTATGGGTTTCTTCACAATCACTTTGCCAATATTCACAATTTCACAAATTTCATCTTTAAAACCAATATACATATACTTTTATTTTCACAACTTTGACCATTTTGATGCTTATCTTCACAATTGCCAGGTC